>JAHLJS010000002.1:79841890-80016149 GCA_038502445.1 Eremochloa ophiuroides
TAAGGAACCCAGGACTCCCCGAGTCAAGTGCACCATGATGGAGTTGTAGAGGCGTCTCTCGAATGGATAACCTCTCAATTCTAGAGAATTAGGGCTATTCCAATGTAGTAGATTAGTTTTAGTAGAGAGTTAGGGAAAGCGGAGCTGCACTTCGGTTCTAGAGAAGTCTTCAGGGGTCTGATATATCTTTGTATCTCATCTTTGTAAGACTTATGCTTTAATATTTATCTTCTTCATTTACCTTTATGGCTTTTATATATCTGTTTAGTATAGTTGTTACATCTTGGCATGGGATCTCCGCCTGTATTAGGTGCTCTAGTTATCATATGTGATTAGAGTAGTAATCGATAGTGTAGACGTGGTGTCTAGGCCATAGGTTACCTGAGGTTGTGCCCAATTCTTACGGTTAGTTGTGGTAGCTCCAGAGGTGACAGCTCCGTTAGGCCTTCGTATTCCACCACGTCGGAGTTGGTGTATCGTAGAGCTTTTGGTAGCCTTCTCCTGACTACCTTTTTCCCAGTCTATTCGAGAGTCGGAAAGGTACTGTTGCTCCAAAGTGTTATTGTGTGATTGCTTTATCTACCCATGAATTAGTTTTATAGAATTAAGGTAATAGAGAAGTACTTAGAAACCTTGAACTCTCCTATTGTCCTCTCACTTTAGCTATCTGCTCTTTTATCATATAATTCTCCTGCGTGTGTCAGATATACATAACTCCTATCATTTACCTTTTACCCCTACTTTAGTCTATTAGTTATACTAGTTAGTAGATACATGATGGTGAGCTATCAACTTCTTTAACCATTGTTTCCCTGTGGTAAAATATAAATAACGATACCTAGAATACTCCCGGTAAAATGTTATAATGGTATTCTGTGCGCTTGCGGAATCTTTCATATTTTAGTTGTGCATAAGAAATACCAACAAGCATTTTTGGCGCCGTTGCCGGGGAAGTAATTGGCATAAGAGTTTTATAGTGATCTTGATGTCTGCTAATTTAGTGTACTACTAGATTTAGTAGGATTACCCCTATTCTGTTGAGTTGTGGAATAAGATAGGACAGGAGAAGCCATTTTGACCTTCCGGCCCACAAGACAAGAAGATACATTGAGGAGCCCAAGGTGCCTGAACATTCAAGATTCATCAATAATGGAACCCTGCCATCTCACAAATTGGAGAAGGAGGTCACCGTCACAACAATTCAAATCACATCTCAAGTGACGAACATAGAGGCTGTGCCACACACAAGCCATGGTACGTATGATCAAGAAGATGAGAAAGTCTTGCTCATGGACTTTAAACTTTTGAGTAGTTGTCTTTTAATTCTTGCATCTCATTGCATATTTATTTTAATCCATGCATCCATACCATTTAGTTTATATTCCCTCATCCATAGCATGTTCAGTTCTTGCATACATCCATACCACTTGCATACTAAAAAGAAAAAATATATATATACCTCACTATGGTCATATTATTTTATCTCTATTTCAATAAATCCATGTAATGATTTCATGTTACCTTTACTTACTATAGTTTATATCTAGAATAATTTCATACATCTCTTAAATGAAGCATGGTGCCTAGTTTAGGAGTGTTTGATCTTACATTCAAAGGTTTTTAATCAAAGTTTATTAACTAAAAGTGTAACAATTAGAAGGTCTCCCAAAAACGACTTTGTGTCCTAAAATAACCACTCTTGAAAAATAATGTGAGCTTGTACTTTTTGATATAATACCCTTGAGAATTGAGCATAGAATTATAATTATAAAAATATTCCCTCGAGTATTTTTGTCACTAACCATTTCAGGATTGAAGTAGAAGGATGACATCATTAGGTATGTCCAACCAATCATCATGCAACAGTAATCCATCCAAACTTAACTTTGCCTTGCAAAATTCAAGCTTGGGGGAATGGGCTTATTTAGAGAATCTTATGTTGCTAATATTGGTTGTCTCTACCTTGTCAATCCATGTTTAAATTGTTAATCAATGATCATGCTCTTTCATCTCTGTTTGCATAACTCTCTATAAACTTTCATGTTACCTTTGATTGCTATTGTATACTTAAGGTTTGGAGAAATTTCATACACCATTTAAATTGGGCATGGTGCTTAGTTTAAATTGTTTTCTGAAATCGTAATTAAACAAGGTGTTTAGTTTGATTTCTGAACCAAAAGGTGCGATGATTTTGCTTTTAAAGGCTTTTTAAATTAATCGTGGTGCTTAGGTTAAAATGCCTTCCTAAGTCAAATTAGACGTGGTGTCTAGGTTGATTTTTGAGCTGCTCGTATGCTGTAGTAGACATTGGATATTTTGTTGGACTAACCCTTGCAGAAAACTTCCAATTTAATTTGGGTAAGTCACGAGATAAATTCAAATCAGAGATGAGACAGGGCACATGCTGAACTGTAATAACTTTGCAGAGGAAGATATAGCTCATTCATTATGGATGGAAGAACTATGAGTATTAATGATTCATTCACTTTATCTTTTGCTGCAAGTTACTTGGACTCAAGTCATGCCGGTATAGAACATGATCTATGCTAACATAATATCAACCCTATCTTCTTAGTAGCGTAGATGGAACATGATAAAATTCTAGACAAACAACCTATGTTCCAAAGTTGTACATCCCTTCGGGTATATGTTGTACACTAATCTGTTGCAGGCATAATAATAAATGGAGTGACAAGGTGTCATAAGATCAAAGAAGCAAAAGATGGCAAAGAGGATAAGCAACAAAGGAGACAAGATGCTCATGAACAACTCAAGATGCAAGAGAAGGAAAGGACCACCAATCATCTACCCTTCATTACTTAGTGCCATCACGCTCTAATAATGAAGGTAATATCTTAAGGTAAGTGGTCACTATTTTCCTCTTGATCTTGGAATGCAGATAAATAAAGACACAAATATGTTAGAGTTACATCTTTGATTGATTAACCTAATTAACTCAATATGCTTTGTCCTTTAAGATTGTTCATGACATCATTCTTTTGATCTCAATCTTAGCCAAATGTGCTAAAACATTGTATTCTATTTTTGGAAGATGATAGTCATACTCATGTGAAAATTTATATATTATGTAGAGATAGACAACCATTCCATTGGTTAAACAATTTAAATCTTTTCTGCCATATGAACTTAAATGCAACATTAATGCTTAATTGTCTGATCTTACCACTCATATCATGAGTAAAACAAATTACGTAATATCAACTTTGTCTTGTTCAATGTGCCTAAGGCAAGAGAAGAATAAATAAAGAAATAGATTCGGTTCTGTTGGTGTTTTTCCACCAGCAGAGCCCATGCACTTGATCTCTACCTTGGTTTTGCAAATAGGACAACACTTCAAGCAAATTTGTTAATTCCCAAAATTTTACAAGTGAAAGTTCTGTGAACATGCACACTGAGCAAGATGCTGCCAGCTTGCACTATTAATGCTTTACTTCAACCTGTTGGCCAAGCAAAGAACAAAAGTGACATCACCATCACCAGAGGTGCAACCATCAAGACCTTCATCTCTAAGATGGAGAGATACATAAGAGTGGAAGAAAAAGTCCTGTCGGTAGACTTTAAATTCCGCACCCTTACCATGAGGTAACATGGTAGTTATCTAATTAATTAGTATTCATAATTTACATTAGTAATTTTACTTTAGCATATTCATCTTTATGTATATCAAAAAAAGAAGAGAAAAATCTTTATTGCCTTATTTATTGCATCATAAAACATTAAAGCCCCATGTGAATAAACTTATCGAATATTCGCTATGGTGACATAAAAAATAATAATAAAAATGATAATAGCATTTGTATTTACTTTCTTGCATTATGCAAATCCTAAGCCCCATGAGAATAAATATTCTCCGTGGTGGCATAAAAATATATAGCATACATATATATTTGATTGTTGCATAAGAAAGTTAGAAAACCCTAAAAAGAGAATCCTGCTAGAATCTGTCAATTAAAATCAACTCAGAGAATAATCAATTACTTATTGGCTGACCGCTAACCCCTTATCACATTCGAGCCTCGAGTTTTGGTTTTCTTATTGGAGTATAATTATGCAGGATAACACTATGACTAAGGAGTGAGTCTATCAGTGGAGCCCACCAGGACTACTGCTGGCAAGCTCGCCCTGAAGATCATCAACACCAAGTATTGCAAACATCTAGCTTGGCGAAGGAGCATCCTCTAGTTATCAGGTAACTATACCTATGCAATTATCGAGTCTGTTTTATAAAGTCATAAAATACCAAAAATATGTGAACACATGAAGGTTCACCATAGTACCATAAGAAAATCTAAAAATACCAAAAATATGTGGGCACATGAAGGTCCACACTTTTTAGGAAAAAAACCAAAAATATGTGGGCACATGAAGGTCCACCAAATTAGGAAACTTCTGCTGGAAATATAAAATCAATCACTTACCATGAAGTGGTATTAACCTAACCCCTCTCCATGAGATTTGGTATTCTTGTTGGCAATTGAGTTTTACAAGACAATACAAGATCAAGAGCTAGTCAACCTGGCGCCCTTACGCTGCCAGTATGCCTGCTCCCAGAAGGATTGCTCAACTTGCAACATCAAAGACGACGTCAACATCCAGCTTGGTGGAGGGCGCCCTCCATTTAAATCTAGCTAAGTATAAGTTTCCCATCTTTATTATTATACCATATTGCTTTTCGTGTGAGTTAGCTAGTGAAATAAAATTTGAAAACTAAATAAATAGTGTTTAGGTTAGTTAATGTGTTTGAATAAAATAAAAAGAGAGTGCTTACAATAATTTTGCTCGGACTCAATGGAAACCATGCTCAGGAATTTGATAAGTAGCACCCCACCATGATTCCTGATTCTAACTTAGTTTTCAACCTTGAATCATCCCAAGTTTTAGATACAACCATTTTAACTTGAAGATTCGCTTTGAACCTGAAACTTATGGGTAGCAAATGCTTGATTTAAGTCTAAGTAATTGAGGGATATCATATGCAAAGTTTGAGCTACTATTTATCTTGTTCCTAGTGATACTTGAATTCTAGAGATTTATTTTAAAAATCCTTAAAACCGCATGATGAGTTCCTGTATGACAAGAGCTTTATAATCCCACCACAGTCATACATGCTAGATTAGGAAAACATACACATTATATGCTACTTGCTTTGTTTTGAGTTTAGTCAAGCTTTGTTAATACCTTAGGAACTTGTCTTGTTTTTACAATCAAGGTCACATGCACTCCACCCATAATGCACTACTCATATCCAAGTGGGCGCATCCACATTCCACATTTTCCATCTAGATCCACTTGAAAATGTTCTACTTCTACATTAGGAGTGAACACTAAAAATATCCCATTGGTTACCCCAGATCAATGCTCTAAGGTTCTTGTTGCTATCTCTTAAAAGAAAAAGAAAAAAGAAAGTATTATTGCAGAGAAGAGGCATGTGGCTATGCAAAAGAGTGACATGAGAGAAAACAATGGGTACAAAGATGCCCGCGCGCCCGAGAGGTAAAAATGGACAAGTGTCCGAATTTATCAAAACAATGGGTACTCTGATGCTCGCCTGAAAAAAAAAGAAGAAAAAGAAAAGAAAGATAGCCCATGTTGTCCTGCAACACAATTCCCTAGTGTTTGAAAAAAAGAGAGAGATGTCTCAAGGAGCAAATGAGTAGAATTAGGATTAGCCACCATATATATCCATGTACCACCTCACATCCACACACATGCACATCTTGATTTGATTGTATGACTTGTTGCTTTGGATCCATTGTTTGACTTTACAATATATTCATTGCAAGTATGTATGAGCTGTCTCCTTACCCATAAGCTCCACACAAGCTATTAGTCATAGGGTGAGAGAGAGAAGAGAAGGCATGCATCACTATTGCCTTGGTAAAGATCCACAAATATCACATATTGAGAGACTTGAGAGAGTCATACAAAGGAAACTCTGAGTTTTATTTTGAAAACTTGCAAAAGCTCCAGGATAAGAGTTAAACGACAAAGCTTGAGACATAATGTTTAACTTAGATATTCTATCCCTCAATTACCCAAGACTCAAGAGAAAGCTATAAGCTCCATGGTAAAGGTAATACAAGTAAGTCTGAAGATTAGCTTGGTCTACTCTAATCCTTGAGTACTTCTTGGTTTAAAACTGAATACTTGTGAGGGGTAGCTATAACTTTTGATTTATGCTAAAGTTTGGCTTTGCTAAGGGACTAGCAAAGGGTAAGATTGGGGGAACTTGTTGACGGTAGTTATTGCTCATTTTTAACCATCAAATAAACATGAATCAAGGGCATAAAACAATACACAACATAGTTATGGGGTTTGATTCTAACAAGTTCCACGAGTTTTGGTGTTCTCACTTGTTTTGCAGGGTATAAAAGGATATTCAATTTTTCACCAATTAAAAGTATCTCAAATGAGAAATTGGACTTCACCATTGCATAGAGCTCATCGAGACGATCGAAACGGACGTATGGTTTGCTATTTTTGGAGTCCGGAACAAAGAGATACGGATTTTACAAACACTCGAAGATTCTAGAACCTGAGCTGCGGGATTAATTAAAGGCTGCGGGATTAATTGGGCCTAAATCAGAATTTGGCTCATTAAAGCCTATGTGCACATGGTGGAAAGGTTTAGTACCATATTGCTTGCCCAAGGTGGAGGGGAGGCCAGGCGCCCCCATAAAAGGAACCCAGGACTCATCGAGTCAAGTGCACCATGATGGAATTGTAGAGGTGTCCCTCGAATGGATAACCTCTCAATTCTAGAGAATTAGGGCTAGACTTTCCAATGTAGTAGATTAGTTCTAGTTGAGAGTTAGGGAGAGCGGAGCTGCGCTTCGGTTCTGGAGAAGTCTTTAGGGGTCTGATATATCTTTGTATCTCATCTTTGTAAGACTTATGCTTTAATATCTATCTTCTTCATTTACCTTTATGCCTTTGATATATCTGGTTAGTATAGTTGTTACATCTTGGCATGGGATCTCCACCTGTATTAGGTGCTCTAGTTATCATATGTGATTAGAGTAGTAATCGATAGTGTAGACGTGGTGTCTAGGCTATAGGTTACCTGAGTTTGCACCTAATTCTTACGGTTAGTTGTGGTAGCCCCAGAAGTGACAGCTTTGTTAGGCCTTTGTATTCCACCACGTCAGAGTTGGTGTTTCGTAGAGCTTTTGGCAACCTTCTCCTGACTACCTTTTTTCCAGTCTATTCGAGAGTCGGAAAGGTACTGTTGCTCCAAAGTGTTATTGTGTGATTGCTTTATCTACCCATTAATTAGTTTTATAGTATTAAGGTAATAGAGAAGTACTTAGGAACCTTGAACTCTCCTATTGTCCTCTCACTTTAGCTATCTGCTCTTTTATCATAGAATTCTCCTGCGTGTGTCAGATATACATAACTCCTATCATTTACCTTTTACCTCTACTTTAGTCTATTAGTTATACTAGTTAGTAGATACATGATGGTGAGCTATCAACTTTTATCTTTTAGTTGTGCATAAGAAATACCAACAAGCATTTTTGGCGCCGTTGCCGGGGAAGCAATTGGCATAAGAGTTTTATAGTGATCTTGATGTCTGCTAATTTAGTGTACTATTAGATTTAGTAGGATTACCCCTGTTATGTTGAGTTGTGGAATAAGATAGGACTGGAAAAGCCGTTTTGACCTTCCGGCAAGTTTCCACAAGATAGGAAGATACATTGAGGAGCCCAATGTGCCTGGAAGATACATTGAGGAGCCCAATGTGCCTGAACATTCAAGATTCATCAATAATGGAACCCCTGCCATCTCACAAATTGGAGAAGGAGGTCGCCGTCACAACAATTTAAATCACATCTCACTTCTTTAACCATTGTTTCCCTGTGGTAAAATATAAATAACAATACCTGGAATACTCCCGGTAAAATGCTGCAATGGTATTCTGTACACTTGCGGAATCTTTCATATTTTAGTTGTGCATAAGAAATACCAACAGCTCTGCCGCCATGACCGCGGTCATGTGAGCCCTGAGCTCGAACCAACCCAACCAGTTAGGCTAGGACGTGCGCTTGGTGTTTCCGAGTTTGCCGGTACCCTGGTCATCGTCTGAGACTCCACCGGCAGCGAGAAAACCGGTGGTCAAGGGTCACCGGCGAGTCGGTCAACCGCATGGGGGAGAGAGGGACTTGTGAATCAGAATTCGATTTATTCCAGGGGGTTAAGTGTAACGTACCTGACTCATATAAATAGTTCTCTGTGGACTGCGGGTTGAGCGTCGATTTTTGCAGGGGGATTTCTGCAATTCGACTTTAGCCGAGTCAGGCAGGCCGAGTGGGCCGGCCTGTTGGCTAATGGGCCGCCTCGGGCCTAAATGGAGTTTTCTTTTTCCCGCGAATTAAAAATTGTTTTCCAATATTCTGCTAGAATGAATAGTGAGCCACTTTGTAAATTTTGTATGAATATTTCTGTTATGGCAAAAATTGTGAAATTAAATGTGGAGGCTCTCTGTGGTATATTGAACACCATAAAAATATGAAACATATATTTTGAGCAGTTTCTGTGGAAGATAAAAATTCCTCTTTTAATTCATAAGTGGGATTTCCAAGGATTTTGTAGGCTAGAATTATTATCCAAAAATCATGAAATTTAACTTGGTACTGTTTGGGGTCAATATCTATCTATAGAAAAACTTTGGGCCCAATTTGAAATAGTTATTGATTGATTACTTTATAATCCATAGATTAATTAGTAAAACAAATAGAAAACCCTAATCAATTAGGTGTTGTGTGATTTTGGGATTGATTGTTGACCATGGGTCCCTCACCCTAGTGACCCTAGGCACTTTAGATTAAATTCCTCGTGGTTAGCTTTGGTAGTAGTTGAATCGTGTACGGCGACTGTCTTGACCGTTAAATTGGTTAGTAAAATAACATGATAGTTTTGTTGGCTTGCAAGTTTATCATGAAGGAAAGTTGTACTCAACTTTCTAAATTAAGTTGACTTTTATTAATTCACCATTTAGTGCATTTCATGCATCATGGCATACATAACATCATGTTACTGCATTATTATTTCATGTAGTGAACACGTGGTAAATATTATCGGAAGCAAGCCCCGAGTAAGACCTTCACTCGGTGAACGTGGATCTTTCTCGGTGATTGACTTCAGTGTTCTGTCTACTCCAAGCAATAGGCAAACCCCAGTGCATTCAGCCCTTTTCTTGTGATTTACAAAATGTTTATAACTTGAGTTAATCTACTGCATTAGGTTTATAGGAGTTGAGTGATAACCAGTTGATGCATTACCATCCTTGACCACTTATCATTACCTGAGAACCTGATTTAATAAAGTATTTGGAAAATGCTTAGTCATGCTTAATTATTAGATTTGTGAAAATGCTATTTTAAACTATGATGAAATGAAACTAATGAATCATTAAAAGGGAATGGTTTTGTCCTTGTTCGGTGGTAGTGCACTTGGCCAGTCCATTGTCATCAATGGGGATGGGTTTTTCGTTTGGTGGTCATATGTTTGGGTTAGAGTCCCAACTTATCGTCGCCAGTGGAAAAGGGATGTAAAAACCGAGTGGTCACCAGTGTACTTGGGTTAGAGTCCCAATGCATGGTTTCCAATGAAAAAGGAATTAGGGAGCGTTCGTTATCGGTCTGCTATGATCAAGACTTTGCAACTAGCCACATACTACGGGAAGCTCTGACTCCGGTGGCTCTATTGCTTGAACCGACGACCACGCACTGGGAGTGGAGAGAGATGGCGAGAGTAGCATGTACCCTCGTGGGTTAGAGTCCCGGATTGGAGGTGTACTGTACTCTCGGGTGGCGCAGGACCGGTTCAGGGATGGAAAAGCCGTGGTAGACGGGGTTGGCATATGCAAGCTTAGGTGCTACATATGCAGTGTGGTTAGGGATCCCTAGCTGGGTACTAATCGATTTGAATCGTCGTTGCTCCTCGGTTATGGAGACTTGATCCTCACACCTACTGTTGGCGGTCCTTAGCAACATAAATATAATATCATTTTAATACTAAAACAAATAGAGAATATGGCTTTATCTAATCTTTCCACGAGTTTTGTTGTGTACCTAACTTACAGGGATAGCACGTGGAAATGCATGGAAATCTCAAGGAAAGCGCACTTCCAGGAAGCGTATTCAAAGAAGGCGCAAACTAAGAAAATGAGAAAGCCCAAATTAGACAATAAACCAAATCCATTCGCAACCACGGGGGAGGCCCAGGCCCACAGAGGAACCGACCACCCGAAGGCGGTGGCCAGATGGCACTCCCCAGGGATCGACCGCCCCCGGGGGCGGCCGCCCCCCTGGTGGGTCCTCCCGGGCCCATCCTCCTCAGGCGGTGCTCATGGCGGTTTGGCAAAGGCGGTTTCATCTCCTTCCATACTTAGAACTCCCAAACCGCCCTAGTTGGACTATAAAAGAGAGGAGAGCTCCCCTCCAACACACACCATCATTTGGAGCCATTTACCTCACCTCTCACTTGTATTCTTTAGATTAGTTTTAGTATTAGAGCAAGGCAAGAGCTAGCAAGGAGAGTTTGTATCTTTGGAAGAAAAGGATCATCTTGGTATGAATACAATTCGGTCTTCTTCCATGAGTAAGTTCTTATCATACTTATATGATTATGCATATGAACTAGAGTCTAGTTATGATCTTGTTATGAGCATAGTACATGAGGTAGAACATAGTTTATGTATCATGTTCTTGACTTGTTCATCATCGTTCTTCATCGTTCATCGAATTAGTACGAATAGAGGAAGAACTAGGGATCAGGTGACGGTTCGTCGTGCTGTCATGGTTGTTCTTAACCTAGCCTGTCACTCCGAAGGGGTGGGGTCCTAGGGGGTTAGGAGTTGTTTCCAATTACACGGGCGTGGTGCCCGGGTATGCGGAGATCGGCGGATATGTGGGTACCCCACGGGCAGAGGGGTAGGTGGGCAGGTGGTGACAGCCCTGTCCATCCCTAGCATTCCCCCATGTTCGGGTATTCAGTAGGAAGTTTGTAAAGTCTCTATCGGCTGGCAGACCAGCTGCCGGGATCTCCCTGTCATCTCAGACCTAGTCCTGATACTAGACATGCTAGTTAGATGTTTACTAACAGTTCTTTGCATAGTTATATATTACCAATGCCTGCTCAATTAGATATATTCTTTTATTCTTTATTTCTCTTTCATCCTTGAGGTCGGCTCAGATGTGTGTCCACTATCTTTGAACTATGATTACCCCTGCCTATGCTATGTCTACCTATGCATTTAATAAATGATCATGTTTATGCCAAAGCTAGATGCATTCATCATGCCCTCCTACGGGAAATTATAAATACGACACCCTTGAATACTCACGGGTTGAAATGCTACAATGATAGCTCCGTGCGCTTGCGGATTTATCTATACTGAGCTATCATGATTTGCATACATGAGTACCATTACTTAAGGATTGTAATTCTTGTGCACCCCACGGCGCCGTGTCACAGTTTCGCATATCGTAAGTAATGATGGTTAGGAAGGTCAATCCGGCACTTCTAACTGCTATTACCAGACTGCATTACCTGGGCCGGCGCCATTAAGGGCCAAGGGTTACCTTTGTGAAGTAATGGTGGTTGGGAATGTCAACTTACGTTTCTAGTACCGTTGCTAAGGACGGACTTATAGTCTATCTTTAGTAGTGATGGTAAGAAACGCCAACAAACATTTCTGGCGCCGTTGCCGGGGATGGACTTTTAGTCTATCTTTTGTAACGACGTTAAGAAATGCCAACACCTACATCGAAAAGTGGTTCGGAACTAGGGTGTTTTCAAGAATGAATAAGTAATTAGAATTGAAGGACACATGTGAAATAGTTGAGATCTATGATTATTGATTAAAATAATATAGAGATAAAATATTGAAAGTAGGATTCAAAATTAGTATCGCTTTTCCGCAAAATACTTTGACTCTTGCTAAAGCCTTACCTTGACTCTCCTCAGCCTACATTCCTGAGTCTTCTCCCTATTTTCTTTAGTCAGGTAAGTCTTGCGGAGTACCCCATGTACTCAGGGTTTGTTAACCCCTGTTGCAGGCAAGTCGAGCTTACGGATCTATTGGGACCGTGTCGGTTGGCAGATCGGGATGGATGATGTTGTGTATATGATCTAACCCTCGGGCAGGGTCTCTGGCTGTATGATGTTGCTCTACTACGAATCTCTGGGTTAGGATAATACCACTTATGTTTGTAAACTTATGTAATACTTCCGCACTCTGTACTCTGATTCAAATAATTTTGTGTAAACTGTTGTAATACTTGCAAGGTCTTTACAATAAGATCATCGGGCAAATCCGGGTTTCCGAGGGAACCCGGCAGGCCACCTAGGTTGCGGGGAACTCGTGTACAGTAACCAGAGGTCCTTAGGGACGATGATGGTGCATGTGGGCCCCGTGATCTGGGCGGTTCTGCCACAGGTGCGTATTTATATGGGGTTGAGGAGACAGGATAAGGTCAAATTTAGGTTCTACAGGATTCGTACGAAAGAATATCCGCACGCGTCGGAAATCTATGTGAAAGTGTTTAGGAAGGATGTAGAAAGAAAAGGAAATGAAAAAGGGGATGAGAGGGGATAGGGGGCGTTGCCCGGCCCCACTAGGGCGCCGGCCGGCCCCACAGGGTGGCCTCTTGTGGTGGCCGTGCTCATGATGCCTCTAGACTCTATCTATTTCCTATTAGTTGCGATGCGCGATAAAAAGTTGGTAATTGGACAAAGTCCAGTCCGTCAACAACTTCTGAATTAAATGGCTCTAAAAATAATTTAAGTCCGTGACCATTTACCTTGAATAACATACCTTCGTGTGATTGTAGAGTTACCGCTCCATGTGGCGATGCGTTCACAACCGTAAATGGTCCTTCCCATTTGCTTCTTAGCTTTCTAAGCCTGAATAATTTAAACCTGGAATTAAAAAGTAATATCTTATCTCCTGGTGCAAACTCCTTCTTCTTAATCCTCTTGTCATACCATCTTTTTGTTCTTTCTTTATAAATCTTTGAATTGTGATAAGCCTTTTCTCTCCATTCTTCTAATTCTGATAATTGCATCTTTCTCTTTTCTCCAGCAGCTTCAAAGTCCATATTCCATCTCTTAATGGCCCAGTGAGCCTTATGCTCTAATTCCACCGGTAAATGACAGGTCTTACCATACACTAACTGATAAGGTGACATGCTCAAGGGTGTCTTGTAGGCAGTCCGATATGCGCAAAGTGCTTCGGGTAATCGATCCTTCCATGCAGTACCTATCCCATTTACTGTTTTCTGCAGAATATTCTTGATCTGTTTGTTTGATGTTTCTGCCTGGCCACTTGTCTAAGGATGGTATGGAGTAGCAACATTATGACGGATTCCATGAGCTTGTAAGTATCGGTGAAACTTCTTATGAGTGAAATGTGTTTCTCAGTCACTAATGACCATCCTTGGTGTCCCAAACCTTGGAAATATAATTTTTTCGAACATCTTCTTTGAATGTTTGGAATCAGCATTCATGCATGACATAGCTTCTAGCCACTTGGATACATAATCAACTGCCACCAGAATGTATTCATAGTTTCTTGATTTCACAAATGGTCCCATGTAATCAATTCCCCAGACATCAAAGAGTTCGATCTAGAGATTGTTGGTGAGTGGCATATCATCTCTTGCATTAATATTTCCGTGCCTCTGACATGATCCACATCTTCGGACAAAATATTTGGTGTCCTCATACATAGTTGGCCAAAAGAACCCACTCTGCCAGATCTTAGCATGAGTGCGGAATGCCCCATAATGACCTCCATATGGTGATACATGGCATTTCTGAATGATCTGCATGCCTTCTTCTACTGGTACACATCTTCCAAGTAATTCATCTGAGCAGATTCTGAGGAGGTATGGTGGATCCCATATGTGGAGACGACTTTCATAAATGAGCTTCTTTTTATTTTCCCCTGGTGGTATATAACCTGCAACCATAAAGTTGACAATATTCGCGTACCAAGGGTCTGACTTGGTCACTTTAAACAACATGTCATCTCTTAATGATTCATTAATAGGTAATTCCTGAGGTTTCTCAAAGTATATTCTAGACAAGTGATCAGCAACTGGATTTTTTATTCCTTTTCTATCTTTAATTTCTAAGTCAAATTCTTGAAGTAACAGAATCCATCTTATCAAACGTGGTTTAGCATCTTTTTTAGTGAGCAAATATTTTAAGGCAGTA
Source organism: Eremochloa ophiuroides (assembly GCA_038502445.1). Lineage (NCBI taxonomy): Eukaryota > Viridiplantae > Streptophyta > Magnoliopsida > Poales > Poaceae > Eremochloa > Eremochloa ophiuroides. Next base: position 79,856,135 of record JAHLJS010000002.1, read on the forward strand.
TGATCAGAATAGACAATTACTTTTGCTCCTACTAAGTAAGATTTGAATTCATCAATAGCAAAAACAACAGCCAATAGTTCTTTTTCAGTTGTTGTATAATTTAGTTGTGCTCCTGTCATAGTTTTATTAGCATAAGCAATTGCATGATGCTTCTTATTCTTTGTTTGTCCTAATACTGCCCCTACAGCATAATCGCTAGTATCACACATAATTTTAAAAGGTAAGGACCAATCAGGGGGTTGAATGATTGGTGTGATGTATGTTGACACTTCTTAGCGCAACCACTAGAGACATGGTGTTAGGCTATCTCTGACAACGGCGCCAGAAGTGCCTGTGGTATTTCTTATGTCTATTGGATAATTCCGCAAGCGCACAGAATATACCGCTGTAGCACTTCACCCGGGAGTATTTCAAGGTATCGTTATTTATTTTTATCCCAAGAGAAAACGGTTGCTAGGAATAATTAATAAAAAGAGAGAGATCCTTAAGTCTATAGCAACTTAGTATCAACTAGTGATAGGGGGTAAATCGATATGTAGAGGAAAGGGTAATGACACCAAGACACGACAAAGTTTTAGGATAACTAAAGATAACTAGTAGAATATAGCTAGGTGGGAGGACAACGAGTGAGTATAAGACTCCTATGACACTTACTTTACTCTTGTGAACTATCTTATCAAATAGAGGAATTATACTAAGACAGCTACCTTACTTCCGGTGCGTAGGGGATAGGCGAGACAGTAGGGGATATAACCTCTACCCGAAGCGGCTATTCTCTTATGGGAGCCTACCTTTTAAGAACTTGCCTAAAACACGTGGAGGGATACTAAGACTAGACAGGGCTGTCACCACCTGCTAGCACCCACAAATAATCCTTGCGACAAGCGGCATTCAAAGGCAAGATCTAATATAAGCACCACGCTTACACTAAGCCTCACTACTCTAGTTGCGTACCAACAACTACAGCACCCTATGACAGGCGATGAACTACACACTTGAGCTGGTTACAGGATCACTATCCAATATAACTCAACTATAAGTTAAGACAAAACACAGCAATACTATAAAGAATAGTAATGCACTAAGTAGAGACTTAGTAAAGTAAAGATAATATATTGATAAAGATAAAGTCTTACAGAAGGAAAGGTACAAGAGCTATAACAGACTCTCCAGCAGACGACTCCGGAGACTCCGAGCGTAGCTCGACTTGACTCTAACTCCCACACTAGACTAATACTACTACTAAAGAGTGGAACACTCTAACTCTTGTGTTGCTTGTGTATCTTGGGTGTGTTGAAGAGGGTGATGGCAGCCTCTATTTATAGGGGAGAGTTGAGAGGCGCCACGTCAGCGATCCGCGTGCTCCATGCCTCTCCACCCTTGGATAAACCGCCCTTGAACCGCCATAAGATGGACGACCGTGGTGATTTCAGCACATGGGAAACATGCTGGAAGGCGGTGGAGGCCAACCGACCTGGCTGGGCACCAGGGGGGTTCGGCCGACCCCCCTATGGCAGGTGGGCCCAGCCAGGGTCTTCTAGAAGGAGTCCCCACCTGTCATGGAGTGCAGTAGTGGCCTGGTCCTACCTTGGGTGGTTCGGCCGAACCACCTCTGGTGAGTTGGGCCCACCACTATGGTCCCCATCTGTCATTGATTGTCCCCGTTTGTTGGTTCCACCTTGGTTGCATATTTGTCACGTTGAATCCTTATGCTTTGTTTCTCCACCATTGAATAGAAACACATGTTGATCTGATGGATGAAATGAGCTAGATGGAAGGTCACATGGATCGTGCCACGTCACCAGAGCCAGGTGGGCCCCATGTAGGGTCTGGCCGACCCATACATGGGTCCACCCTGGGCTTTCCTCTCTTCTAAGTGATGTTGTGCACCATTTCTTGATGTTTCTTGGCCTGTTTGATCTTTGCTGCATTCACAAGCTTAAGAGTATAAGTGGAACTCGTTATTGATAAAATATGTCCATGATATGTTTATCTTCCCTTAAATCCGAGGCCTGTTGACGGTGTTTGAGTGTGGATTTTTATGGTATATCCACCGTCAACAATGTAAGTGCTTCTTTAAGAATATTAAAAGATTTTAAACATGCTTCATCAAATTCACAAAAGAACATCCTTAACTAATAAGTTAGTCAGTGGCAATATGTGAAAAATCTTTTATAAATCTACGATAAAAACCACAATGACCAAGAAAACTTCGGATTCCTTTTATATTAACAGGTGGAGGTAGTTGTTCAATTACTTCAATTTTTACCTTGTCTACCTCTATACCTCTTTCAAACACTAGGTGTCCTAGCATTATTTCTTCTCTAACCATGAAATGACATTTTTCTCAATTAAGGACTAAGTGCTTTCCTTCACATCTTTGCAAAACCTTATCTAGATTTTCTAGACAATCATCAAAAGTTTTTCCATAAACTGAAAAATCATCCATAAAAACTTCCATGATTTCTTCTATCATTTAAGAAAATATAGACATCATACATATTTCAAAAGAAGCAGGTGCACTACATAATCAAAAGACATTCTACGATAAGCATAAGTTCCATAAGAACATGTAAAGTGGTTTTGCTTTGATCATCAGGGTAGATAGGAATTTAGTGATATCTAGAATAACCATCAAGGAAACAAAAGAAAGAATTATTCACTAGACGCTCTGACATCTCATCAATGAAGGGTAGCGGAAAATGATCTTTCTTTGTTGCTTTATTAAGTTTTCTATAATCTATGCACATTCGCCATCTAGTGACAGTCCTCTGGGGTATTAATTCATTTTTATCATTTTGAACTATGGTCATTCCACCCTTTTAGGTATAACTTGAACAGGGCTTACCCACTCACTATGCGGCACAGGATAAATAATCTCAGCATGTAAAAGTTTTAAGACCTCTTTCTTAATCAACTTCCCTCATCGCATTTTGAAGCCTACGCTGGGGCTCTCTAGAAGGTGTAATTTCTGGGTTGGTTGGAATGCGATGGGTGCATAGAACATGACTAATCCCCTTAAAGTCTTGGAGTGAATAACCAAAAACAGCACGATATTTTTCTAAAACAGTTATTAATCTAAAAGATTCCTCATCAGAAAGTTTATCACTTATAATTACAGGAGAATTTTGATCATTATTCAGAAAAACATATTTAAGACCAGAAGGTATTTGTTTAAGCTCAATAGAAGGCTTAGGTGGCACTAGTAATTCATACAGAGGTTCAGGATCAAAAGAATCCTCCTCCTCTTCACTAATGAAGAACTGAGTATCATCTTCTAAATCAGGTTCAATAAACTCTTCAAATATCACAGCCTTAACCTCTTCTATTGGATCTAACTCAGGAAGTGGCTCTACCTTAGCTTTTAATGCATGCGTTATAGGCACAGAGAGATTAACTCCTTTCCCGAGTTTAATATCTAAATTGCCCGTACAACCTTCTCGCAAAAGTTTTCCTATTGATAATCCAATCATCACATCGAAATCCCAAACATCAAAGATATAGAAATTCAGCAGAATTCGGAATTCATTAATCACAATAGGAAGAGCACATAAAACTCCTGAACTAGGAATAATATGTCCTGAACGACTTTTTAATAATTTATTCGTAGAAATTAATGGCATATCTTTCAAGAATTTTTTAGCAAATGTAAGAGACATAATATTGACACCTACTATTGGGTTGTAAAAGGCATCAAAAGGATATGCATCAATTTGACATTTAATAGTAATGGCAGGAGAATTTAAACGAATTATATCATTTGAAAGTTCAGATTCTATCGACCACTCATCACTCATAACAAAAAATCAGTTCTCTTGTTATTTCTTTAAGGAATTTAAATCAGCAGGATATGAAACATTAAATTTTTTAAAATTCATAGACTCTTGGGGTTTTATAATTTTATTATAATATGAGGTATTTCCATAATCATCAAAAAGTTCATCCTCAAATTCAAGCATAAAATCAAAAATTGGAGTTATCTCCTTATCATTAGATAGTTCAGGTGAAGGTTGAAATGAATCAGACAAAAATTTGGAATTAGGTAACAAAAATTCATCCTCTAACAACTCTTCTTTTTCTTCAGGGAGATCATTTAAGATATTAGTAAGAATAGTTTTACCATGTGTAGCAACGATATGCATAAATGCTCCACTCGCGGCCAAATTAAGGTATTCTTTATTTTTATCATTGAGGCCTAAAAAGAAATGTTGCAAAAGCATACGTTCTGGCAAAGTAGGATTAGGTCCAGAATTTATAAATCCATCAAAGCGTTTCCAAGCCTTGCCTAATGATTTGTTATCTAATTATTTAAATCCAATAATTTCAAAACGAAGTTTAGCAACTTTTTCGATAGGGAAAATTTAAGACAAAAATTAGACGCAATACTTCCCAATCTCCTTGACTACTCCCAACATGGCGATTATACCATTTTTTTGCTTTTCCCGTTAATGAAAACAAAAAGAGCTTCCATCTTAAAGTTTCATCTGCCATGCCCTTAATATGCAGACATGCACATGTCTGGTCAAAATCAGCTAAGTGGGAATAGGGGTTTTCGTTAGAACTACCAGAAAAAACGTGTTTCTGAACAAACTTAATTAATCCCGGGCGTAACTCATAGCCAGAAGATGTAATAGGTTTAGATGATTCATTTGGCTGGAGATACGATCCCGATGGTGCTCCGTATTGATATAAAAGTTGGGATATAGGTTCTATATTTAAAAATATAAAAGATAAAAGATCAGCAAACCATTTCCCGGCAACGGTGCCAGAAATGCTTGTTGGTTTAAATTAACTGCACTCTATTATATATTATTATCAAGGTATCCGCAAGCGCACAGATAGAATATCGATGTAGCACTTCACCAGACAATTCTGGTTCTAATATCGAACCCAAAGGAACAGTAGGTAAGACTGACTAAGTCTATTGATTCTTAACCCAATAACACAATCAATCCAGAGAATATCAAGAATAAGGAAATAGCTAGTGACTATTTAGTTCCAACAACCGGTAAGCTTTGAATAATATCGTTCTAACTGGGCAGTGACCTGAATAAGGGCAGAAATCAGAGTTCTCTCCTACAAGCACTTATACACCTATCGATCCTATCAACGGGAAGTGGACTACAGAGGACTCAACGTAGCTATCACTTACGCAATTTACTACTATCCGGCCAATCAGGGGACATTCACAAGTAATTATAGTCTAGACACCACGTCTACACTATGAACTACTACTTCAATGTAGGAGCTACCAAGATCAAAGCACTCAATATGAGTTGCAAACTTAAGAACGAATAAGAACAAATGCTTACTTGAATCAGAATGTTGAATACAAAAGTACCTCAGAACGCAACTCCGGGTGAGGGAGCCGAATCAGACGAATACAGCTACGAAGAAGCTCCGACAGGCCGGGACTCCTCCGAGTCTCTACTCATCTACTCTATCTCTCTAATCTCTTTCTTGATTGCTAACCTAGATCTAATGGATGTCTATCTAATGCTTCAGACTCTTCAGCTCTTGATCTAGCCTCCCTCCAGGGGGGATCTGGCCCTTTATTTATAGCCCGGTGGGATGAATACGTGTCGTAGGATCAAACCGACTTAACCAAGGGCCGAGATGACTCCTCAAAGGCGGTGGAAGAAGACTCCAGAAGACGGTGGCTAGAAACCCTAGGGGGCGCCGCCCGGCCCCCCTTAGGGCTGGCCGGCCCCACCACCTACCAGATGGGGTCCCGGTTGCTTCGGGTGGCTTACAGAGGCTTCTAACTTGTCGATGACGTATGTTGCCTTGGCATTCAAGTTTCGTGATAATTAAGCACTTTAATCCCTCTTTTAAGCTTTTCTGGATAATCCCCTAGAAAATATACAATTCACCAAAACTCATGGAAATTATTAGTAATAACCCTATTCTACTAGATATTCATGTATACTGTAGGGATAATTGATAATAAAAATTAGACGTTAACAAGTGTCAATAGGAGGCTCAAGAGATGCTTAGTAATGAGTGAAATGCGCAAGAGAGACCCCCAAAACCGGTTGATCGGCTATTTATAAGTGAGGGTGAAAAACTAGCCATTTTACAGTTTCTGTGTGCACACCGGACGCTGGATAAGTTCGCACCGGACGCGTCCGGTGGTTGTCCGGTGTACCGCCCACTGACACGTTTACTAGCCATTTCAAACTTCCCGCAGTGCGCCAACACACCGGACGCGGAGTCGTCACACCGGACGCTCTGACGCCCGTGTCCGGTGCGCGTCCAGAGAGCATGCAGAGAGCTCAAAGTTGCACCAGACACGTCCGCTGTTAGGTACCGGACGCCACAGCGTCTGGTGCTTTCACTCAGTCAGAAAGCATGAAGTCTCACCGGACGCATGAAAAACATCACCGGACACGCTGGAGTTACTGTTCCAGCGTCCGGTGCACATCCAGAGAGGTTTCAGAGAGGTCCTAACTACACCGGACGCGTCCGGTGCGCACCCACCAGACATGCCCAGCGTCCGGTGCACCTCTGAGAGCTGTTTTTGCCCTCTCTTCAACTACCTTACTTCTAGGTGCTAACAACCAAGTGTATAAGCATTTAGGCACGAGTGTTAGCTTGTTTTTAAGTTCATTTGCAAGGTTTTAGGTTAGCGCTCTAGTTCTAAATGCATATGCTTAACTATGTCAATTAGAGGCACTTGATGACCAAAGTTGTTAACGAAATTTTATCCCCCTCAATAGTACGGTCATCTAACCTAAATGTGATCACACTCTCTATAGTGTCTTGATCACCAAACTAAAGAAAGCCCTATTGAATTTACCTTTGCCTTGAGCCCTTTTTCAATTTTCAAGTTGAGAAGATTTTTAGCCAACATCTTGATGGACTTACACCACTTGCATGGACGCCATCATAGCTCCCCACTTGATCTTCTAACCACACTTGCAATCACAAAGCTTAAGCATATGGTTAGATACTAGGTGTCATCAATTAGCCAAAACCAAACTAAAGCTTTCACTATCACACTTATCTTTTCTTGTAACCTAACTAAAACATATAAAGCTTCGCTTGGGTATTTCTGTTTATGCATATGCATACGTTTTATACGAAAACATAAACCGTACACATAAAACACCTATGGAAACATGAACCATACACATGCTTTGTGGTGACCAGTGGAGCAGGGTATGGTGCTTATGGTTTGGTTGTAGATGTATAGTCCTCTTGTTGTGCTTGATGAGTGGAACGATGTTGTGAGAAGTGTTGTGCGACACGTGTCAAGGTCTTAGTTTAACCAGTTGTTGTTTTTGTTTGTTGCATTACCAAATCTAGTTTTTTTTCTTTTTAATATAATCAGTGGTATCTCCTGCCTTAGTTATAGTTTCTTGTTTGCGGAAATAGTTATTTTGGTGGGAACTTGTCACTACGAGTGTATAATTAGAGTAAAAATATTACCTAGGAAACATGATGTGGTACACAAACTAAGAGTTTGTTGTCAGTAACACATGCGACTTCATGTTAGGGGCTTACATCTTTTGGGCTATAGATTCAATCTTGTGCACCGATAGTATGATCCTGTTTGACCTACCTCTCCCTGCCATTCACTACTCCATCATAATACTCTTTTGTCCCCATCATAATACTCTTTTGTCTGATCACTCCCACTATATGCTCAACCGTTTTTCTTGTCCCCAGTCCTATTCATGTGCCTATTGTCTCCTTAAACATTAGCTACTAGTTTGGAAAAGAATGTCTATGGGGAGAGAAATAGTATGACTACGTATCTCTTGCTTGAGTTGGCTGAGGAGGACTAGAAGATCCATTTGTGTTGTTGTCTTTTCCTTGACTTAGATTGTTTTGATGAGCTTTCTTCTTTGCAAACTTGCTCATCGACCAACAAGACTATGGTGGAACAACCTATTTTAATCCGCTCCCATGGATATTTGTCTTCCATTAGATGCCTGCCGTCATAGTCGATAGTGGGCAAACCATGGTTCATAAAGAAACACATACAACTTGATATTTGACATTTAACTATATCTACATATAAGTAGTATAAAAGTATTTATGTGCTTTGTAACGAAAAAATCTATCAAAACTTTATTTTAAATTTGATGTAAACTTAACGGGCCATTGTCATAAAAGTGGCAACATTAGATTATATTATGTATGATAATATCATCAAAAAATAATTATAACTTTTAAATTTGAAATTTATAGAAATGATAAAATATAAATAAATATGTACCATTTCGATAGTTGGTTCTTATAAATATTGGTTGTTTTTCTTATGTTACAATGCACGGAAAGAGCGGATCGAAGAGTGTTTTTTTTCAACTCTCTTATTCTCGTTTTTCTTATATGACTAGGACTCACGAACGTGCTCACACAAATAACAATCTAACGAAGTCTGATTTTAAGACACACTAGTAGAGAGCAGACTTTTGATCCGCAGCCGATTTCAGCTTTAGTACCGGATTTTTTTGCGCCCAGAAAGAAAGATATCTTTAATCCCGGTTTTAAAGAACAGCCGGTATTAAATGTTTCTTCCCAACGGCTCCCAACAGCTAGATGCTCTGGGAGAGCTTTTAATCCCGGTTGGGGTCAAGAACTGGGACTAAAAGTCAAGCTTTAGTCCCGGTTGAATCTAAAAACCGGGACTAAAACTTTAGTCACGGTTTGTGGCCAAAACCGTGACTAAAGCTTGAGTTTTAGCCCGGGTTAGTATCCAAAACCGGGACTAATGTTCCTCCCTGTATTTGAACCTTCTTCTCCCCCGAGTCCGAGCCATTCAAGCTCAGTGTTCTTGCTCTCTCAAGCTCAGTTTCTTGCTCTCGCTATTCTTGCTCTCGGTGTTCTTGCTCAAGGAGTCAAGCAGGGTTCGGAGCTCGGTCTACATTACTCCATGTTCAGTTCTACGGTTGTAAAGGTTACTATCTTTATTCTCTCTTGTTTAGTTACTATCATATCTCAATTCTTGGCCTAGAAAAAATTGGATCGATATATATATATATATATATATATATGCATGCATGATTCTTCCCTCCATTTTTATGTGTCAAGCTCAAAATTACTTGATAGTTTGCATTTTTGGTTGAAGGAAGATTAAATGAGCTGGTATACATATTTCATTGCTAATATACATATCACACATTGATTGCTAAAATATTGGTTGCATATGTTTTAAATTTTAGGATTTTTTTAGTTTCACTTGTTAAAATACATTATTAGGAATTTAAGTGCTTTACAAATTTGAGTCTAGAGAGTAAAGAGTAGATGACGAATGCTTCTGGGTCGTCGGCCTATTATCGGGTTCAAAAGAAGCTGAGACCAGACCTCCCTCTCATTGAGTGCGGCGAGTGCAAGAAAAAGAATGTGCTTGAGTTTCAAGTGAAGAAGGAGGGTCCCAACAAGGGGCGCATCTTCTACAAGTGTCCGAATCGTAATGTGAGTTACTCCATCGCATTTGATGATTATATATAATAAATTATGTATTTTTTACTAAACTTATGTATTTTTTGTCTTAATTTCAGTGGGATGGCAGTGGATGTCTAGGGTGGTACTGGGAAGAAGAGTATGCCAAACACGTGTTTGGAACTCTTGTAGAGGCGGCTGCGGTGGGTGATGAGCTAGCTGATGAGGCACTGAGCCCGCGAACGAAGCCCATTGATGTTGAACAGACGAATGATTTGTCTGTTTTAGTTGAGATCGGTCGTGATATCCTTAGGCTGTTGAAGTGTATTTTAGGTTTAATTAGTTTAGTGCTAGTTGTGACTGTCAACATTGCAACGAGGCTTCCATAAATTAATGTCCAATATTGTGATATATGTTTGTTTGTCTTGTAATGTAGATGAGTCAGCATTGGATGTACAACACTGATCGTCGCTCCAAAGATTTCATTGAGGGCGTGCATATTTTCTTAAATATGGCCGAGTCAAACAAGTGGGATGGATTCATGTGCTGCCCATGTGCTGTATGTAAGAATTTGAAGGAATATTCTTGCTCAAGGATTCTTCATTCTCACTTGTTCAAGTCGGGTTTCATGCCAAACTACATCTGCTGGACCAAACACGGAGAAAGAGGTGTTATAATAGAAGAAGACGAAGAAGAACAATGGGACGATGGTGACACTATTGCTGACTATGGTATATTAAACAATGATATTCCAATGGAGGAAGCTGAAGAAGAGGTACCAGCATAAGATGATCCCGTTGATGATCTTGCTCAGGCTATTTGCGATGCAAAGAGAGAATGCGAAAGTGAAAAGGAGAAGATCAAGTTTGAGCGTATGCTAGAGGATCACAAGAAGTTGCTATACCCAACTTGTGATGCAGGACAGAAAAATTGGGTAGCACACTAGAGTTGTTGCAATGGAAGGCAAAGAATGGTGTATCCGACAAGGGATTTGGGGAGTTGCTTACAAAAATAAAGAATATGCTTCCAAAGGATAACGAATTACCAGCCACTACCGATGAAGCCAAACAGGTTGTCTGCCCTCTGGGATTGGAAATCACAAAGATACATGCATGTCCTAATGATTGCATCCTCTACCGTGGCGAGGAGTACGAGAAGTTGGATTCTTGCCCGGTATGCCATGCATCACAGTATAAGATCAGGCGAGATGACTCTGGTGATGTTGAGGATGAAAGAACAAGAAAGAAAATCCCTACCAAGGTTATGTGGTATGCTCCTATAATACCACGCTTGAAACGTTTGTTCAGAAACAAAGAGCATGCAAAGTTAATGCGGTGGCACAAAGAAGACCATAAGATAGACAATATGCTGAGACACCCCGCTGATGGGTCTCAATGGAGAGCAATCGATCGAGAGTTCCCAGATTTTGCAGGCGACGCAAGAAACATAAGGTTTTCTTTAAGCACGGGTGGTATGAATCCTTTCGGGGAGCAGAATAGTAGTCATAGCACTTGGCCTGTTACACTATGTATCTACAACCTACCTCCATGGTTATGCATGAAGAGAAAGTTCATTATGATGCCCGTGCTAATCCAAGGACCAAGGCAGCCTGGCAATGATATCGATGTGTACCTGAGGCCACTAATTGAAGAACTACTGCTTTTGTGGAACAAACCAGGTATACGTGTTTGGGATGAGCACAAACAGGAGCACTTTGACCTCCGTGCATTGTTGTTCGTAACAATCAACGATTGGCCTGCTCTAAGTAATCTTTCAGGACAGTCGAATAAGGGATATAATGCATGTGTGCACTGTTTCACATACATTAAAGGTATATTTTTGAAAAAATGTAGAAAGGTCGTCTACCTTGGGCATCGTCGATTCCTGCCTGCGAATCACCCTGTAAGAAAGAAGGGCAAGCATTTTAAAGGTAAGGCGGACCACAAGTCCAAGCCTATCAACCGCACCGGTGAGGATGTACTCGATATGGTCAAGGACGTGAAAGTAGTCTTCGAAAAGGGACCTGGCAGTGAACCCGTTCCGAACGACGCTAGCGGTCATGCACCTATGTGAAAGAAGAAGTCCATATTTTGGGAGCTACCATATTGGAAAGTCCTAAAGGTCCGCAATGCGATTGACGTGATGCACCTAACAAAGAATCTTCGTGTGAACCTGCTTGGCTTCATGGGTGTGTATGGGAAGAGCAAGGACACACCTGAAGCACGAGAGGACCTCCAGCGTTTGAACGAGAAGACAGCTGATGGACGCCAATACTTAGGACCTGCTAGTTACAGTCTTAGCAAAGAAGAGAAGGAGAGCCTGTTCGAATGTCTAGACAGCATCAAGGTACCATCTGGATACTTCTCAAATATAAAAGGTATAATAAACGTGCCAGAGAAGAAATTCCAAAACTTAAAGTCCCATGACTGCCACATGCTCATGGCACAATTGCTTCTAGTTGCATTAAGAGGAATTCTACCTCCAAATGTACGTCTAGCCACCGTGAAGCTATGTGCATTCCTCAACTCAGTTTCTCAGAAGGCAATCAATCCTCTAGATCTTGCTAAGCTACAGAATGACGTGGTTCAGTGTCTTGTCAGCTTCGAGTAGGTTTTCCCTCCATCCTTCTTCAATATCATGACGCACCTCCTAGTTCACCTGGTCAAGGAGATTATTATTCTGGGTCATGTGTTCCTACACAACATGTTCCCTTTTGAGAGGTTTATGGGAGTCCTAAAGAAATACGTTCACAACCGTGCTCAGCCAGAAGGAAGCATCGCGAAGGGCTACGAAACCGAGGAGGTCATTGAGTTTTGTGTTGACTTTATTCCTGATCTAGACCCAATTGGTGTTCCAGAATCACGACATGAGGGGAGGCTAAGTGGAAAGGGGACACTAGGGAAGAAAACATATATCGGTCAGGGTGACGATTATTTTAATAAAGCACACTACACAGTTCTGCAAAACTCTACCTTGGTGGAGCCATATATGGACAGACACAAGGAATTCCTACTATCACAGTTTCCAGGCAAGTCTGAAGCTTGGATTTCGCGCCATCACATGGAATCTTTTAGCGGTTGGTTACGAAAAGAATGTCAGGGTGACGAGAGTATTCCGGAGCAATTATGTTTATTGGCTGGGCAACCATCATGGCATATCCTCACATACAAAGGGTACGAGATAAATGGAAATACATTATTAATTTAGTTAATTAATTTAGTTTAGTTTACATACTTTAATTAGTTAATTAGTTAGTTAGATATTATTAATTAGTTCTATTTAGTTTTAGTTCTATTTTTAGTTAGTTAGTTAGCTTAGTTAGTTAGTTTAGTTTAGTTAGTTAGGTTAGTTAGTTAGGCTAGTTAGTTTAGTTAGTTAGGTTAGTTAGTTTAGTTAGTTAGTTTTTTTATTACTAATTATTAGTTTAGTTTAGTTTAATTAGTTAGGACCACATGCAAATTAGTTTAGTTTAGGTTAGTAATTAATTAGTAAATTAGTTTTAGTTTAGTTTTTGCAGTTAGTTTAGTTATTAGCTTATACTAATTAATTGTATTATTAATTAGGTTTAGGGGGGTTTAGGGCTAGGGTTTAGTGTTAGGGTTGTTTAGGGCTAGTGTTAGGGTTCAGTGTTACGGCTAGGGTTTAGTGTAGGGTTTAGGGCTAGGGTTTAGTGTTAGGGTTCAGGGCTAGGGTTTAGTGTTAGGGTTTAGGCTTAGGGCTACGGTTTAATTAGTGTTAGGGCTAGGGTTTAGGTTTTCTGTCTCTTTTGTTCCACATGCAATATTAATATTAACAATTTTTTCCCTTCTAGATGGCCGGAGAAAGAGGCAATATGGAACAAGAAATGATGGACATTATCAACACTGGTAGTCAACACTGGCCGGAGGGAGAAGACGACGGGAGTCAGTACTTAGTGGATGATGAGAATGTGCAGCAAGACAATGTTGCAGATAATACTACTGGCGAGGTATTTGTTTATTGCAAACACATGGTTACGAAATCATTATATGCGTGGTTACCGATACTTATTAAATATTTGTTTTTTAACTTAATTTTGTAGCCATCTGGAACGACGACATCTACGGGCAAGAGCAAAGGAGTCCGAGGCCCGAAGAAGCCATTAGAGGGTCGCTTTGTGATCACAAAGTTCAACATAGATACGGGCAAACCATTAGGACCACATGCAAAGAAATTCGTGAACCATTGTGGATACCTTGTAAGGGACAGGATCCCGATCAGTGCACGAGAATGGAAGGCAAAGCCTAGTGCTCCTGATGTCGGCTTTGTTTCTGATGTTGACAAGAATCTAGTGTGGAATGATATTCTTCAACATTTCACGCTAGAAACGGATAATTATCCAGAGTTCAACAGCGAAGACTTGAAGTCGCTAGTTAGGCGCTGGGCAATGAAGAAGATGGCCACACAGTTTCAGAGTTGGAAGAAAAGTCTCTACAAGACATATGTGAAGGAGAACAAGACGCCAGATTTTGACCAAGCCACTGGTCCGATCACAAAGTGTAGGCCCTACTGGGATGAATTTGTACAGTACAAGTTATCGGAAGAGGGTGAGACACGGGTCAGAAGGAACACTGAGAATGCTCGCAAAAAGGAATACCACCATCATTTGGGATCAGGTGGTTACCCTTCTGCCATTCCCAAGTGGGAAAAATTGGAAGCTGATATTTTAGCCAAGGGGCTCATACCAGAATCAGCTGCATGGCCTGTACGTGCGAAACAATGGTTTTTTGGTCATGGGGGAAGTCTTGACCTGCAGACCGGGAAGGTAGTTCATGGCCAGAAACTTGTAGACGCAGCAGAAAGATTGCAATATATTATGCACGCTAAAGAGAAAGGGGTATTCAGGCAGAAGAGAGAGAAGAACGAACTGACATATGCCATTGGTACCGCTGAGCACCCTGGCAGAACCAGAGGCTTGGGACCGGGTGTGACGTGGGAACATGGTTTCCCTGAGGACAAAGATAGCTACAAAAGCCGTCGAAGAAGGAAGGAAGAGGAGGCAGAGCGGATGCGCAAGTTAGAAGAATATGTTCTCGAGTCACGTGAAGCGCTACGTCAGTCTCATGAACGTGAGAAACAACTTGAAGCAAGAATGCAAGAGGAAATAGCAAGGCAGTTGGAATTAGCATTGAGTAGACATACATCAGAAGGAGTTGGCCAACCAGAAAATCTTGCAAAAAGCAGTTGTGCTTCTACTGAGGTGCCAAATCAGCAAGATGACGGAGCGTTGCGCTTCCCCGTGGATGATATCACTAATCCACTTACACCGTGTGAGCTGCACATTGCACAGGGGAACTCCACAGTCATGGTTGCTACCGGTATTGTAAACCCGGTAGACCCGACCAAGACACCCACTATCCATAGGAGAAGAATACCACCTGGATATGCTAGCGTCTCGGTGGATAGAGTTACCAAAGGTTTTGGTAATGTGCCTCTTGAAATTGAAGGAGGTGATGGGGAGAAGACACTAGGAGAAGCTGAGAAGACATTCATTGTATGGCGCAAGCGATACATTATTATTCCAGGGGCGCCACCGCCGCCTCGTCCTGAAGAACAGAAGCAAAGGCAAAGTCCAATAATCCATTCCCCAGACCATCAGAGTGCTCTGGGCTACGAGTACGAAGATGTGTTTACACCAGACAGGGCGCCATCACCTCCACCAACAGCAAAGCCGTCATCACCGCCACGAGTTCCAACACCTCCCTCACCTACCAAGCCATCTACTAAGAGGCCTCCACCGCAGGTGGTGCAACCAACCCTGCCCGCAAAGAAGAAAGCCACCAGGCAAACAAAGCACCCCATTCCTCAGAAACTGCCCGGTGAAAAGACTAAAGAGGAGTTAGATGTTGCGGTGAAAAAACAAGTCGCAGATTTTTTCACAAGAAAACCAAAGGAGACAGAAGAGATGAAGAAAAAGAATGCGCAACCGTACTACTACCTACCTCGCGATGCTTTAAGGCAGAAAAGGATGGAGCACGAGAAGAAGTTGAGAGAAGCTAAACAGCCCCTCTCACTATCGGACTATGACCGCTCTCTCATGAAGTCTATTGATAAACAGAAGAAGGCAGGGAAAGATGTTCCGCAACTCGGCAAACAAGACAAGCAATCAATCCCCCCACTAATTGTTAGTGATCAGATACCGAATCAATATGGCTCATTTATGGACCGCATCCAGATACCTAGTGAGGTCAATTTGAACGAGTTTGAAGCTTTCATGGCGGAAACTGGTATGAACCTTGCCCAAATGGTTGGATTGGAGCAAGTGGAGAAAGCGCAAGTAGTTGACGAGTGGAGGAAATATCAACATGGTCGGAGTCTATGGAATCCAAAAACCCTCAGTCAACTAGGTACGCAAATGTACTTGCTAAACAAGTGGTACCTTGGGGCATGTACACGAGGTGAGTCTTGGATTTCTGTCCGAATTAGAAACCAACATTGGTTCCGTGGCGATGATATTATGTTTGTTGATTTTGGTGAATTACACCAACTATGCCACATGGACTCCCTCGACAAAACAATAATGAGCTGCTATTGTCTGTAAGTGTACTTTCTTTCTGCAATTCAAATCTCTCTCTCTCTATATATATATATCCTTACTCTCTCTATATATATGCAGCTATGAGATGCAAATGTGCAACCAGAGAGGGACTAATGAAGTTGGTTTCATTGATCCACATATTGTATTCAAGCACCCTAAACCCAACCCAACATGGAAAGAAGACACAGAGAAGAATCTCATGAAGTTCTTAGCAAAGCAACGCGGCAAGAAACAGATACTCTTCCCCTACAACTTTAACGATCATTGGATATTGATCGTCATCGATCTTCAACAAAGCCACATTGAGATCTTAGATTCTATGAGAAAGAGTCTGAACCAAATCCAAGATATGATAGATATTTTTCAGAGGTAATTTATTTCTCCTTACCTTCTTCAATTGCAGTGTTTGGAAAATATTCACATCGATCATTGGATATTTTTATGTTAATTGGCAGTGTTTGGAAAAGATTCATTGAGAAATACGACCTCAAACATTGCAAAGCACCACTGACTATAATCCCACACATGGTAAGTATATATACTTAGAGGCCATTCATGTTATATATGTATCTATATATATGTATTGTCCGGATCAGATGACAATCTTTTTTGTCTTGTAAAGTGGGTTCTGCGGCAACAACTCAGGAATAACACTTGTAGATACTATGTCTGCGAGTTCATGAGAGTGTACTCAGTCAGAACTGACCGGGAGAAGCTAAAAGTACGTTAAATCGATCTCATATTAACTCACACAAATGTATATATACATATATATATATAATCATATATATTAATACCTTTCCCTTTGACTCTGTTTGAAGACTGATTATTTAAAGAAAAAGGTCCTGGTAAAAGACGAGCTCAAGGCAATTCAAGAGATCATAGCAGGGTTTCTTAATGATCAAGTTTTGAATTCCCCCGGAGAATTTTACAATGACCCCAATGAATCTTGGAAGCCGGGCAACGGTGGTGATGAAGATGACTGAAGAGCATATATATATGTTGGAGTGAAAACTTTTGGAGAGGAAAACATTTGGAGTGAAAAAAGTGTTAAACTCTCTAGTATATATGTATATGTATATGTATATATATATATATATATGTAGTTTGTAATATATATATATATGTCTTATGTCGTATTGTGCCCTTTGTCAAAACCGATACACACACATATAATATATATATATATATATATATATATATATATATATATATATATATATATATATATATATATATTATATATATATATATATATATATATATATTTGTAATATGTGTGTGTATATGTGTGTATGGAAAATTTTAAATCGAAACCATAATTTAAAAACAAAACGAATAATGAACTGAAAAAACACAAAAAATAAAAAAAGGAAGGCTTTAGTCCCGGTTGTTTATACAAACCGGGACTAAAAGGTTTCACAGACCCGAGGACACGTGGTCTGGGTTGCAGACGTTTTAGTCCCGGTTTGTGTTTTAAACCGGGACTAAAGGTCTACTTTTGATCCCGGTTCTGGATCCGGAATTAAAAGGGGTGGCATTTACTCCTGAAATCTTGTTCTCGGTTGGGAAACCAGGGCTAAAAGGGTTTCCCAACTGGGAACAAAGCCCATTTCTCTACCAATGACGTGTATATTAGACAATTGTACATATTTGCCAGTAATCAATATATGTAGTGTGCTGCCATGCATGATGCATCTATGGTTTAGGTTGGATGTCATATATATCTTGCCGTGTTCATGTGTGCAGACACGCAGGGTCGGCGACGGAGCCCAGCAGCCCGGCTTCCCCGTGCCGGACGCCGTCGATGAGCAGCAGCGCCGCCATGTCCGTGGCGTCGTCCTCATTGTTCCCAGCATCAGCATGCGTCCCCAGCAGCTGCTTACCGCAATATTTCTGGTGCAAACCCTGCCCGGCCGAGTGCTCCTCGTCAGGGCTGAGCTGGGATGCGACGAACCTGTCGAGTGCCCTCCAGTCCGTGGTCGCCGCGGAGGCCCCCTCGCCGTCAGCCAAGGCCGGCCGGTGGCTCCCCTGGTGCGGCATCAGCGGCGGGCTCTCGAGCTGCGGGAGCTCGGCGAGGCGGCTGGTGGAGTACTGCAGGAGGGCGGCACTGGCGGCGGCGGCGGCCGCCGCCACACCATCAGGCTCAGGCGACTCTTGCTTGAAGCACGCTCCGCTGGCGACGATGGGATCGTGGTAGTACGAGTAGCTCGGGTCCCATGCTCCGGCGACGACGCTCCGTGGTTGGTGCATTGTTCGCTTCTTGAACGCTCGGCACACCACCCAGCCTTCTTCCTGCGTGCATACACAGTTCTTGCCTCAGAAAACTGATAACAACGTATCAATCGTCAATGGTGGTGAATTCAGCTAAGTGTGGTGCTAGAATTTGCAAAGGAAGGTGAAGGATGCAATGCAAGCTAAGGTCTTAGTTACCTGAGGTGCGGCGTTCTCGTCGGTTTCTAGCCTGTACTCGTGCATGATCCAGTCGGTCTTGCGGCCGTTGGGCGCCCTCCCCGTGTAGAAGACAAGCGTCTTCCGCATGCCGATGAGGCCGCCGCCCTGCTTGCCGTCGCGCACCGCCTTGTCCCGCCCGGTCGCCTTCCAGAACCCCGTCAGCGTCGCCCGGTTCGTGCGCGTCCCCGTCGGGTACTTGCGGTCCTTGTAGCTGAAGAAGTACCAGTCACTCTGCTCCTCGTAACCAATCTTGCAGTGCTCTTCACATCACATACACAGAATAAGATGATGATATATAGCAAGTGAGATCTACGAGCATTATTATCCATAGACATGCATTACAAGCAAAGCTGCGGACCTTGGAGATCCCATGGCTCTATGCGGTACAGGTCAACGTCGCGGATGACGTCGAGGTCGATCTTCTGCGAGGCCACCTTCTTCCGGAGGTAGTAGCCGACGAGCTCCTCGTCTGTGGGGTGAAACCTAAACCCAGGAGGGACGCATGACTCCATGATCACCGCACGCTACCTTTACCAGCACAGCACGTAAATCAGCCTGCATCGAATTCAGCAATGCCTCAGTCCATCTGACCCTCCTCTCCACAATCAGAAACAACAAAGCGGTGCTCGAATCAAACATACACACTGAAAAAACGCAATATGTGTGCATAGCACAGGGCCTGCATTTTTATAGTACAGTATGAGTAAGGTGCAGCTTTGAAAAGGCAGTTACACTCACTCACAGAGAAGGAGATACACTACTCAGACACTGCTGCAAGCTTGACTACTGGTTGGCTGTGGAGTATGAATATAATACTCTATGCAAACGCAGCCACGCAGGATGCGCATGGATGAGAGTGTATGGGTTTCAGTGCTCTTGGAAAAGTTTAACGCAGGCGCAATGCACCCATATGCCGCATGGACAATATAAGCCTGGGCAGCAGGCCGGGGCAATCCACAGCAATGTTGCAGGCAGTGAATGATAATGTCGAGGTTACGATCAGGACCACACATTGGCCATAGTCAGCAGGGAATGATAGCTGCCAAGATCTGGTTCCAGAAACCAAAAAAAAGAGAGTATGTCTATAGCTCACTTGTGTCACCTGAATTTTTTCTCTCCTAGCACAAATCATTGGAAACAATTTTTTCTATAAAAAGACAAGGACAAAGGAAGAGAGAATTTAGAGAAGAAAAAATGCATGTGATGGATTATTTCATATCACACGAGTGAGGGATTGCTTTTCTAAAAAAAAAGCTTTCTCGCAGTCTAAAATCTAGTATGAGCGATGGAGCTCGTTCCTTACTTATTTAAAAGAAAAGAAAAAACAGAGTTTTTCTGCAGAAAAATATTGGTATTGGTCATGGTCACCATAATTCTAGCAAACTCCATTGCAAATTTTGCAATTTTTGGCATATTAAGTACCAACAATGATGTGAACAATGCTCCATTCACACAGTGCTCCCTCAATCTCGTTGGCGACCCATGGGACTATGGGAGTAAGTATGTGACTCCAACCCTTTTAAACTCAACTTTCCAAGAAAATCAAAATACTCAACTTTGAGTAAATTATACAAGAAAATATTAATATTTACGGTCACAATTAGTATTATTGGCTAAGACGTTGAATCTATTTTTTAATAAATTTTTTTGGAGATACAAATTTTACTAATATTTATATAAATCTAATTAAATTAAAAAATGATCAGCTTGGATACAATGACGACACTTAAAAAGGAGTAGAGAGGGATTATAGGGATTCATATGTATAAATGGAGATGAGCAGCGCAGTCAGACGGGAAAGCCGTCTTTTGGACGATGACTGGATCAGGCTTGTTGCCTGCTGCTGTGGGCACAGGACGGGCTGGCTCTATAAAGTTTGCAGGTTGCAGGTAGTAGGGCACAACACAAACACAATTGTCCTTACACGGCCTCTGACCGCTCTGTCCCTTTGTCTAGGAATTCCATGGCAAAGCTCTGCTTCGTTGTGGCCCTCGCGAGCTGCATAACTAACTTGTTGCATCTCTAGTTACCTATACTATACATGACTGCATGCAGTTGTATGCGTGTGGGTGGCCCAAGACAGCTACAGAACGCTTCATCGATACCAAAGGTGAAAAACTCTAGAGAGGGATTTAGTCTGCGAAAAAAAGGCTTTATAAGAGCATACTGTATCCATTAGTGTCTCTTAAATTCACTCTAAATCGTCATTTTTGGAGACATTTGAATAAAAATCTCTCCCTGTATTTTCACCCTCCAACGGTTTCTCTATATTTTGTGCGCATTCTAGAGGACCAACCTCGTGCTTTCCATCTTTAACTAGAGAGAAATCCGGAATAGATGATGATTATATTTGCTAATAATTAAAGAAATTGTTGGAGGTATTCTTTTTCACCAGAATCATTAATTATCATGTCAATTTAGGCCTTGTTTGGATAAATCGATTCCGTCCCAATAAGACAAGGATTGAAGAGGAAAGTAAACTATTTTTTCCCATCAAGCCCCCTCCCAATTCACCACTGCAATCCAATCCACATGGGTAATGGGTTTATCCAACAACAAGGCCTTCGAATCACAAGCGCGGAGAATGGACAATGTAATTGCCTAAATGGACATGTGTATTGATCTGGAGGAAACACGAGCAATGGGAAATCGTTTGGCTAATCAATAAAATCGTTGGCAATAATATTATTGTCATATACCGAGCATTGGCGAAGGATGTGGCGTTTATTTGTGTCAATGCTATACCGTCTTTCCATCTAATAAATGAGGTTCCTTACTTCGGGCATGCATGTCTAGTACCAGTGCCTTGGCAGCTGACATAGAAATGTTCCTTCATTCTCCCATCATTTTGACAGTTCTTACGTTGTCCATGGAACAAACATTGAAGATGCCCTTGGAGTTTCACTGCCCTATATATTATGAAAGGAAAGGAAGAGATGGAAAGGAAAGGAAAGCCAGAGTTGTTTCATTCATGCTATCTCATGTGCAAGATCGCTCTAGAACGCACCACAAATTGTGAAAACGAAATTTTATCTATTTATATAAAGAGAATGGATTGATAGGAGCACAGGAAAATAGATATTAACAGGTACTGAAAAAGACTAGCAGCCTTCTCATGTTTGCATGCATCCGATCAGCTAGTACGAGATCAACAAGACAACACAGAAGGAAATGAAGTTTTTTTTTTTTACTCAAGTAAAAGAAATGAATATTAATAATCGATAATCTTCTATACCTCTCCTTACCCAGGGAAAGGGGAAAGAAGAGAGATCACTCCAAATATCTGATAACACAAAACAAGATGCACATACCGCCCCCAAAAAAACAACAAGAACTATGCTTTCATCAAAAAAGGAAAAAAATGTTAGAACAGATAAAAAACATAAATCTTTCTACTTATGCACAAAATTGATTCTCATGAGACGTAAATAGTAATGTCTCCAACTGACCTCAAGGGATCAAATACTCTACACACAGAGGAGTACTTTCTTCAGGCTAATAACTAGTTTGAGCCTTTGAGGGCATGAAGAGGGTGAGTGAGAACGGAGAGGGAGTGCGTGAGCCTGGAGAGGGAGTGCGTGAGCCTGTATTGGAGACCGGAGAGGTGAGGAGAGAAGAAAACTGAAGGGGAATGAGAAAGGTGGAGGGTGTTAAAAAAGGACGGAGGAGGCTTCCCTTTCCTTCGCGCGTGGGTTGGGGGAATGAAGCCCGTGGGACCTAGAGGGACCCTTTTTGGTCACCAAGCTGATGTCACGTTGTCTTCCCGGCAGCAGTCTTCTTCTTTCCTCCTTTGACATTTCCATCTCCCAATCTTGACCGATAAGCCACATTACTATCCCAATCCTATACTATACTCCCCCATCCCAAAATATCAAAGGTAAAAGGTTTTAGACTTCTCGGGAAGTGTGAATGACATCTATTTTGGGACGAATGGAGTACTACTGTGCTTGTGAAGATACTGCACGACTATGTGCTATCGACGACGATTGAGAAGGTCTTTCGAGAAATATCAATTGATCAAGAAACCGACACTGTATAATCAGAACTAGAATTTTAGACGACTTCTAATAAGGTTGGCTTCTCCTAATGTTTTGTCATTTAAAATTTAATATAAATTTTTCCTACATAATGTCTCCTAGTGAGATTTACATATGCTATAACTAGTGGTAGGATTTTACTAATAATTAAAATACTAGGAGCAGCTCATCATTTTGGCAGTAAATATAGACTAATGGGATGATTTCTATGGATGACGCCACCTCTGATCCTTAAGGCGACAACTAGCTATCAAATACATTCATCATCAGTGAAGTGAATGGAGTTTGGAAGTCTTCTCACACACACATATATATATCATGTATACTAAGGTCACAAGTTCTTACAGTGATGCAACCAAGAATGACTTTGAGGGATTATGTTAACCTTGTTTGTCTTAAATTACTTTCTTGTCCTTTTTGTGAAAATTTTCAATTCCGGATCCACCTATAGGGGATTGTCCTTTTTGTGCTGTGATGGTTTTATATCTCGATCTGATAACAAAAATAGGAATACACTTTCAGACAATCATGATGAGATCAAAGCACTGACTCCTTAAGAATAACTGTTGCAGTCTTAACCACTCATAATATATCGCTGTAGATGCTTTGGGAAATTTACTGCATGTGCACTCCATTAATAGCTAGCTTTATACACCAGAATCCAACTATAACCACCGGTATAATGAACATGTAAAGGAACAAAAAGGCACGAGCGGATATAATGTACTACATAGAATAGAATGGCATGATTAAGGATGATTACTAGAAATAATACATTATTCAATTTTGTACTGATTACTGGTCAAATTCTTGTGCAACGCAGCTCAACCATTTCCCAAAAATAATTCTAATGATGCATGCATTGCAAATTGTACTTGTGCTCATATATATATTTCTACTAGTACCTCTGATTCACAATACTTGTCATTTGAGTTAGCAGAAAAATTCCAGAGGTAGATAAAATGATCATCTTACCCTTAATTAATATAATCTTGAATATGGATGAATAAGAAAAGAAGCCATTTAATAATGGCACAATTAAGAAAGGTAATAAGGTTGGACAGGTAGGCTAAATTTACCTATAATAAGTTTCAGAACAAGAAGTAATTAATAGTTTCAAGTTAAGGAAGCTAAGACAATAAGCTATAGGAGTAGTACCACTGAGAAATGTAGAACCCATGTGCTCCTCAGAGAAAAGATGGGGGCTGGTTTCGGTGATTTGAAAGTACTAGTAGTATTTTTGAGTAATTTGTATTTTATTTTGATAAACAAATAATTTAGAAAGAAAATCAGTAAAAATAAATTAATGGAGCATAGCAGTTGACACGCAAAACGCTCTTGGACGCAAGTAAGAGACGAGCACAGGAAAGAAGCACGCACCAATAATCCTCTTTCAATTCGTTTCTCAATGGATCACTCCAATTTGGGATCACTCGCATCAAGCACGGGTTCACGAATAAGGTAGCATGTACGAGCTTGCCAATAGAGCACAAGCACGCAAAATTGGGCCACATAGCCGCCATGGACGTCATTGACGCCTGATGGTTAGGGCTTACGACGCCACTGCCATCCCTTCGGGCTGCCCAGCAACGGCATTGCAGCCACTCGGGCGGACCGCCTAGCTCGCTCCTTGCAGTTGCCGGCGTCCGCATGCAGCGCCGCGGCCTCACCTTGGCACTACGCCGACGAGCCCCACGCTGCTATAGCTGACCACGCGCAACTACGTCAAGAAGGTTTTGTAGGGGTGTCTCAGGATTATTTATAAGGACGGTTCATACTTTTTTCAACCACTCTAAAACTGGTGAAAAATAATAAAGTGAACCAAAATGTTCAAATAAAAACTATTCAAGTGCAGAGATCACCACTCTTCTCACCACAGGACAAATTATCAATGCTAGTTTGTTTTTTTTTTCCTAAGTTTAACCATATATTTTAGAATACTATAATAATAAGAAATATAATAATCGAACGAATTGAAAGAGGATTATTGGTGGAGACCCATTGGTACACCTAGGTTCAGCGCAGCAGTACAGGACTATTCGCCTGGCGTGCGTTTCTCGTGGGCTCGTAGGCCTTTTCTGGTCACAACTACTGCTGGGCGTCGGGCGATGTCAAAAGGGAAAAGCTTTTTCTCGAAATCGACCAGTCTCCAGTCACTGCTAATGATCGTGCATCCTCGAGACGATTTCACGCGCACTGATCCCGAGGCCTACTGCTTTGCTTTGCGCATGCTGCAGACCCGGACGCACCCCACACTGCACTGCAGGCGCGACACTAATTAATTACCCTTTGATCACTTTCCTTATCCGAGCGACACGGCTCATTAACTTAATGATGAAAAGGGTACAGTGTCAAGTTTGTACAGCTGAACAACATGTGTCATTTGAACACAACACACACGGCAGAAGTCAGTGCAAACTAAGCAACTGAGCTTCCCGGTACAGTACTCTATATTCAGTGAAACAAAACAATGCAGCTAATAAGCAACTGAGCTTTCAGGTGCACTGCTCCTTTAATTGCCTTGGACCCCATCTCCGATCTCGAAACATCATATACTGTGATGGTAGCGATGATCGATCGAGCACCACAAGTCAATGCAAATACATACCCTGTACTCGATGAGGGGGAAGGAACTGGGGGGGTCCGGCTTCCACATGGAGCCGCTATGATATACACTGAATCGTGTTCCAGCCATATCCAGGTACGGTGGTGCTGAATCCCACTAGCTAAGTGGCGTCGTGTCAGTAAAATTCATTTGCGATGGACGACGAGGTGACTACTGGAAAGAGCAGGGCTGAACCGAGTTGAATTTGTGTGTAATGGGGCGGCCTGGCCTGGCCTTCTCTGATCATTGCTCTCCCACTCTTTCAGCGTGTTTCATTCATGCCACTGCATCTGCATACCTTGCATGGATCGATATCACTTGGCCAGAAGCAGGGAGAGAAAATGTCTACGCTCAGGCTCGTATACCTGGTCGGGAGGAAAATGCACCGCTGGTCCCTCAACTTGCTTAAGGTGTCATTTAGATCTTCGAACTTTAAAAGTGATATCTATGGGTCCTTAGACTAATCAAAAGGTGTCATTTAGGTCCCAAACTTTCAAATTGATCACCACAAGTCTCTAAACTTGACACAGGGTGTCATCCAGGTCCCAAACACTGTAGATAATTTCAGCACCGATTTTTTTATAAAAAAAATCTAATTTCGGGTAATGTAGCAACCATATGTTTTTTGAGGTTGTTAAGACACTCAAAAAAAATTAAACAAAATTTTTCAGCTGTATATTAATCGCGTACAAGCGCGTTTCGCCTTGGAAAAAGCATATCTTTCTTATATGCTATCAAATTGAGATACTTTCTATACAAAAGTTATAGCGTTCGACGAGATCTATAACTTCCTAGTTTTAACTTTTTAAATTTGAGGTCGTTAAGATTCTCAAAAAATTTAAAATACAAAACCACTGTGCAAGAACCAAAATTAGCATTTTAAATTTAGGCCCTGTTTAGTTAAAAAAAAAGTTTGTAGATTTCCTGTCACATCGATTGTTCTTTACATATACATGGAGCATTAAATAAAGTAACAACTCTTCTATATTTTCACAGTTTATCTAGCTTTCTTGAGATGAATCTTTTGAGTCTACTTGGATTATGATTAGATATTTATTAGAAAAGATTCCTCGTATGCTACAGCGTATTTTTCAACCATTTTTCGGCAACTCGGCAAGCCAGCATCCATGCCATGCATGCCTACTGTTCATTCCGAAGTGGGGCGGTGGCCAGTGTGGCCACCCAACCGTCGGGGGCTCGGGGCACGGACGTCGACGTCCGGCTCACCGCCGGGCCGTGCGTACCTCCGCGGCGCCGCACGTAGGCCCCGCGCCGGCGCCCGCGGTGCACTGGGCGGCCGCAGATTGGCTAATGCGCTCGCGCGCCGCCCCAACACTGGAGTGAGGTTACTTGGCTTGCGACCGTGGATACATGTTGGCGTATGTGCAACCGAGTTAACTACGGCAGGCAAGCAAAGTTCAGTAGTAGTAGTTCATCTAGCTAGCTGGCTCGACAGTCGACACGATCCCTTTCTGTTTATTATTTATTTGTTTGTTAGTCCCCGGAAATGGATGCCCTTTTCAGCTACATATCATATATCATCACCTTTGTTTGGTGCAGAAAGGTACGGTGCGTGGCAAGCTAGCTAGCATGCATATGGAATGGAAGATCCTTGGCGTAAGCGGCAAAAAGGCTACAGCCACGTTCGTGCCCGCGCGCGTGGCCTGCTGTATGGATCGGAGCTGACTGAGAGTGTGTGACAGTGATAGTAGTAACGGCCGGTGGGCTACTTCACTTCACTTCTTCAGAATAAAAGTAGTGTGCGATCGATTCGATTCTATGCTTAGGTTACACTGCTAGCACTAGTATGACAGCGCATCCCACGTTTATTGGAGCGACATGGAATTACTCAGAAGTTTTCGGTTCATTCGTCTCCATGTTTGGCTCGTAAAACATGAGGTTATTACTGTGGCACTTGGTTGGACACAGAAATTAATCTGCGCTATACTACACATACAACGCAACAGAGACGAGAAAAAGCCTTAAGATGGGGGTGCATACAGATGTACTATAGTAGTACATGGCCATCTGATCGATTTTAATTACTTTCATTAATTGTGCGATCAAAAACCAATTTTAACCATGCATGGATGGGGTTAGTATAGCGGGAGAAGACAAAGAGCAGGCAAACGTTGGCCATGGAAGGAGAAAAAAAAAAGGCACAGAACGCGTGCGTATTAGCGTATACAGGTGGCATAAAGCAAGTCCTGAAGAAACAGGCCGGATAGCATGTCGTATCATTGTATAAGCAGCTTGTTGCACACTCTTGTTCCATGTGAACTAGGGTCAGGCTTCCTTCTTCCTGCCCCGCTGATTGTGCATGCACGGGGGGGGATGCCGTATGTGCACGCCCAGGGGACGTACTGCACCTGTTATCATGTAATGCATCGATACATCCATGGACTAATAACTTGTCGAATGATCGCGTCCTTTTCGTACCGATCGGGGCAACGGCCGGGCAAGGGTGGCCATCCATATCCATGAACGGTCATGATCATGCATGGTATATATCTATCTGCCGACAGGTTCTTTCTACTGGTGTACTACCAACTGGTCACTCATTTCCAGGCACCGATCGATCGTGTGCCACCACTGCAATGATCCCTGAAACGCCAGTCGTGACTCGTGATGGTGACGCCCGCCGTAGATCGCAGGCTCTGCTTTCTTCCCTACGACTCCTCTGCCCGGTAATTATTCGCCATGCACATTCTCTGCTGCCCTTTTTTCACTCTTCCCCTGTCGTAAGTTGAGGGTTCAGGATGTCAGGAAGGGCATGACTGCATGAGGTAGATAGATAACACAGGAAAGGAAAGGAGATAATAATAATAATAATAAGAAAGAAAAAAAAAAGGAAAAGGGTTGAGAACCACGTGCCGTAAAAGTAAGTGCCACGAAGCCCGGACCATGTGTATTGGGCCTTGTTCAAGTGACCCAAAATCTTTGTTCGCTTCCGCACCGCTGGGCCGATAATAGACTCAAAATATCCCTCTGAAAGGGCCCAGAAGGATCTCACCGTCGCCGCGACGAAGCTAGAAAACACACTTGGCAGGCCACAGTGAAGCCGAGCCGCAAACGGGCCACGGCTATTTTTTTATATTGACAAAAATAGCATAGGCAGCAAACTCCGACCGATCCTTTCGGCCGACACTCGAGCCCTTCTTCACTGACAATCCGGGGAGCGCGCCTACGGACGGACCAAGCGAGCGAGCTGCACGGGCGCGTGACCTGAGGAGACACCGTCACGACAGTCCGGCCGAGCGGGTCCCCGTCACGAGTCACGTCCGTGCCCCCGCCCCGTACGCCCGAGTCGCCGTCCTCCATGTGAGGGAAGGGAACGGACGGGCGGACTCTTCATGAGGACAGACGGCCGATGTGGGGTCGTACGCAGCGCACGCTCGCGCACCGCACGCCACCTGATCGATCGGAGTCCCCCACCGAACGCCACGTGACTCCGTGTGCGCCTCCCACCGCTCCGCCCGCGTTCTCGGCCAAACGAACAAATGGCGGAGCTGGCAGCGAGGACGCCGGACGCGCACCCGGGCTGGCTCTGCCGACCTGGTCCGGCTCTCCGGTACGCGACCGCGCCTTGATTTGTGGCGACGAGTCCGATCGCCCGCGTGCGTGCGTCGCTGTTGTGCCCCTGCCTTTTGGACTCCATGATTACTCGTTCGATCGATGGCTTGGGGGTGCCATGCCATGGCACTGGCAGGGCCCTGTGCGGTGCGGCGCGGTGCGGCCGGGGGCAGCATCGGTTGCTCCACCATTCGCGTCGCGCGGGGCGGCGGGCGGGCGAGGGTGCGCCTTCCTTCGTCCGTTGTCCGTGCCCAAGGAACCGTCGGTCCAGCCGGTTTCCTCAGTAATAAAATGCCCATCCAGACACCTCTTGCCATTTGTGCTGCTCCGCGTCGTCGGCCCCGGCCGGCGCGTCCTCCTACACACCGGTATGGCGGTATCCATCACTGTCATGCCAGAAGACTTTCACAGCATGCCAACACCTGTGCAACTAGGTCACCCTGTGTGCTCCTGCTCCAGTAGACAGTAGTAGGATCTGCATCCGGTGCGGTAGCGGTATCGATTCGATCCAGGGATTTTTACCCAGCTGCAGAATCATTGTTCATCGAGTACGTAGCCGTCCCCTGCGGTCATGGGCTCCACACGGTTTCTCAAAGGCACCCTTTTCGCCTTTTCCAACGATGAAAGTACTGTGCCCTGTACCGGCCGTCCGGTCGTGCCCAGAATCCTGCGTCCGTCCCCGGCTCTAATCCACTGAATGTGGCACGCATTGTGGCTTCCAAGGTACAGTATGTTCGCCCGAACAGGTTTAACACTGTGAGGTGTCAAAAGTGTGAATGGGGGTTAGATGCCTGACCAAGGAGAACTTTGGGTACACACATCTTCATCGCTGTTTGGCCTGGCTTTGGAGGCCGCCTCGTTTGTTTGTCAAAGCCAGATGCCGGATGATTGCGTTCCAAATTCCTTTGTGCTGATAACCTAATGTTGGAGCTTTATTGCCCGCAGCATCGGCACGTGATCTGTCGCTCCAGAGACTGGAAGAGAACATGGAAGCACGGCCTAATAAGGAAACTAGACTAGTCAACTCTGGAAAAAAAAACCCCCAAAAACATGATGCAAACTCTTCTCTGGAGTAGTTAAATTAATTCGACTACCAAAGTACTAATGAACTCAAGCATGCTATAGTTCGAATGAGGCCCTGTTTAGTTCCCAAAAAATTTTCAGATTCCTCGTCACATCAAATTTTTGTATGAGCATTACATGTAGTAGCAGCTGTTGCATGTTTGTACAGTTCACCTATTTTTCTCGAGACGAATCTTTTGAGTCTACTCGGACCATGATTGGATACTTTGAAGAAGATTCTCCATATGTTACAGTGACTTTTCACAAACTAAACGCACCCTCATTACTCAACCTGCAGCAGCTGCAGGAACAGTTATAGTATAAGTATTCCTTTCGTCCCAAACAACATACAACTCTAATACAGTACCATGTTTCAGTGTATCAACTTTGATTAATTTTAAATTAAAAATATAAATATCTATAATGTCAAGTGAACACCATTAGATTAATTATGAAATGTATTTGTAATATATTAATTAGAGCTATAAATACGAATATTATTCGCTAGAAATTTAGTCAAACGTGAACTATTTTATTTAGCACGCAACCATAGTTGCATGTTTTTTGGGACAGAGTGAGTACTTTGCAACGGCTGCAAGTAGTGCAGCCAATATTGCCTAAACCTCATGGCCAAATTTTACACACTACAAAACCATGAGGCATGTATGTTTGGTCTCCTCAAGATTATTGGGCCGATTTACAACTTATTCAAATTATGTGGTGAAAATGTACCCTACACCTACCCCAAAAATTATGAAAACAATGTTTTCTCCTAAAATTTGACCATACGTGCATCCTCTGACATGCACCCTCTTTATTTTGCTTTAACTTTGCCACTATTCATTAACACGTCACTAGAAGGACACATCAATATGATGCTACTGCTTGCAATTGCATAGTAGTATTACTTTTTCACCATATCCAAAAATCCAAAGAATAGTCTTTGTCTTGGACCAAACTATCTTAAAAATATATATATATATAAAATATATAGAAGACACTAAATAGGTGTAATATAAAAGTGCAATTCATTGTGAGCTTAACGATGCTTATTGCTATCTTAAGTATTGATCATTTTTATCATAAATAAATCTGGATATGCTTAAAGATGGTTTGATTTTAAAAACAAAATCAAAATTGTATTTTTTTTTTTTTTTTGGTTTTGAATGGAGGCAGTAGTATTGCAATTACTCCTATATAGTAGCACCTCAGACAGCAGTGATGACAGTTGACGAACACAACTGATCCTTCTGACATGTCACCGTGGTGTTTGCTGTTCTACGCTAGCACTGCGTTCTGTACACGCAGCTCGCTCGGGTCCTCATTCTCTTGTGTCAGATGACATCTCCGTTGACGCAACGCAATGAACATCCAAATGTCCGTGCAATCCTGTCAGGACAGCACGTTAGCTCCCCCGGGCGAGCAGACCGAAGATGATGCTGCGGCTGCCGGCGCGCTGCGGAATCGCGGAAAGGGGCCTCAACCCCACGCCACGCTGCCAAAAGGCTCTTTCTCTCTTGAGCGTAGGCGTTGCGTTGGGCAACCAACAATTAAATACCACCACCCTTCAAACCGCGTAGGAACACCGCGCGTCACAAAAACCCGATCGGGAGCCAGCCACCGCCACCACTCCACCGCACCCACACACACGACACGGTCGGCTCGGCATGAACAACACCACCACGAACGGGCACGGGCTGATGCACCACCACCACCACGCCCAGGCGTCCTCCATGCCTCTGGCGGCGCCGCTGCCACCGGCGAAGCAGCGGCCGGGGCTGCCGCCGACGCCGCCGCCCGCGCCCGCAGGCTCCCACTCCCTGCACGCCGACATGTGCGTGGACGACAGCTCAGCGCCGGGGCGCGCGCAAGCAGGGCTGCCACCGCGCAAGGCGCACCGCAGGTCCCGCAGCGACGTCGCATACGGGTACTTCCAGCCGCTGCCGCCGCCCAAGATGGAGGCCGGGGGCTGGGGCCTTGTCGGCGGCGGCAGCGGCGCCGGCGACGACCTGTTCAATGCGTACATGAGCATGGATGGTATGGTGGACGGGCTGAACAACTCCGACGGCGACAGCAGCGGCATGCGCACCAACGGAGGAGCCGACAGCAGCGAGAACGAGTCCGAGGACTACGGCGGCGGCGGCGGTGGCGCCGATAGCCAGTTCCTCCTCTGGGGCGATGGCGGCGGCAAGAAGAAGAGGAATGCCTCCGGAGAGCCCGCCGCGCCGCCGCCGCCGCCGCCGTCGGCGAGGCACGCCAGGAGCCATTCCATGGACAGCCTCATGGGGAAGATGAGCTTCGCCGCCAATGGGGAGCCCGGCAAGTTCAGCCTCGAGTTCGGTGGCGGCGAGTTTACCCCGGCCGAGATGAAGCGGATCATGGCCGACGAGAAGCTCGCCGAGATGGCCCTCGCCGACCCCAAGCGCGTCAAGAGGTTAGGCACCCGCACCGCACCGCAACCGTCTGCAACAAATTCTATCCTCCTACCATAAAAGCCCCGATCCTCCCATAATAGCCGGATCGATCCTTCAATTACAAATCCCTTAATCACAATTCAATTACAAATATCTTAATCACAATGTGTGCCGCTGCAGGGTTCTCGCCAACAGGCAGTCGGCGGCGCGGTCCAAGGAGCGGCGGATGCGGTACATCGCGGAGCTAGAGCAGAAGGTGCAGATCCTGCAGACGGAGGCCACCACGCTGTCCGCGCAGCTCACTCTGCTACAGGTATGAACGCCGCCGGCGTACTGCATGCATTCCGGGGAAATGCAGCTCGCTCAAAGATCAGAGCTTTGGTGTGCTTAACTAACTATCGTTATCTTCGTGGCAGCGTGACTCGGCGGGGCTCGCCACGCAGAACAACGAGCTCAAGTTCCGGCTGCAGGCAATGGAGCAGCAGGCGCAGCTGCGTGACGGTGAGGAACAATTCCGCTTTCTTGGATAGCAGCTGGAACCTTCAAAGTTCCAGTTCAGTTGCCGTTTGTTCTGAGCTTCCAATGCGTTCGTAGTGCTGGACGTGATCGCCGCACAGCCATAGTTACCAATTTCCATGGATGCGGCATTTGGCGCCTACGCATTGGCAGTTAGTCGTTGTCATGTAGTGCCGATACGCTTACCAGTTCGCCTTATAATTGCAGCTATTTTTTTTTGGGTAATATAATGGGGCCGTTGTTCTCTGATGCTGTTAGTTGCTACCATGTCGTAAAAATCAGAATGCGTTCCGCGGCGACTTCGTCAGGCATTGGCGGCATCGCCATGTTTTGGATTCTCGTATCGATAACATTATTAACATAATAACCAAGTGTTTGTCAATGCAAACTGACACCGCGTTGCCTAGTTCGTGGACCGATGCTGGTGGCCACTACCCCCTGTCACAAGAGGCCGGCCGTCTTTGGATAATACAAGTGCAGCAATTATATATCTTTTATTAAGACTCTCAGTAGCAATGCCATTTGAATTAGTTCCTTTCTATATAACAACTAGTTCTTTCATGTACAGCTTACATTGAACATGTGCACCGTGTAGGAAGCAATTTTTTTTTCACGAAATGCAACCATTTTGTTCTGACCACATTTCCTGTTTTACTGAACAACAGCACTGAACGAGGCTCTAACAGGTGAAGTCCAGCGCCTGAAACTCGGCGAGACAAGCTCATCCGGCAATCTATCCCAGCAAATGCAGCTCCGTTGCCAGAACCAGATGGTGGAACTGCACAAGCAGCAGCAACAGGGTGAGCAGATACCGTTCTATCAGCTGGAGCAGAACGGCGCGCCGAGGAACCACGAGCCTAAATGAGGATGGTACCTCAACTGCCTGCACTGGGTTACACAGAAAAACCTTAGTCCCATAGATGATATGGAAATTACGTTTCCTAACCCATTTATCTTGAAGCTGTGATCTCGTTTATACCAGTATATTATGTTGTCGGGCCCGCAAGGACCCCATTCGTTTATGAATGTTTTATATATTCTTCTCAGAACCATTGGTTGTCGCTGGAGTTGTCATAGCTGGTGAAAAATGTAATGAATTCAAATTCTTTTGTAGTACTGTCATTTATGAATTCGTCTGGGCATTACCTGCAGCTGTGCAGAACCCCCGTTATTCTTTTAAACGAACTGGCATAACCGCGTAACTACCTAGAGTTTGAACTTGAAGTGTGATATTTGAGAGTGGATCTCACAGCACGATGTTTTCATACGGCCCAAAACATGTCATGGCACAAAAGGTATTAGATCAGGTCGCGCCTAGATCTTGACTGTTGGGTGGCATAGAACAGCGCCACGGCCCGTGTTTTAGATCATGCTTGATCCGGCATGACATGCAACTGTTATAATGCAATCTTCTAGTTTTTCCTATAGTATCTCTCATCCAATTCTTGAATAGATAATGAAAATCATTGAAACTTTTCATGAGAATAGTTCTTGGAATGCATGAAAAATGTTGAAAAATAGAAAGCAAACTAATGCAAAAGACTAGAAGATTGCAACTAGAAAACCAAATTCCAAGTATATGGCGTATTAAGTTTTGAATTTGGTGGTTTGTTCGAAATTGGTCTGCACCTAATAGTTCGTTTAGAAAACATGCTACGCAAAACAAAAAAAATGTAAACCATACGCTCTCTAAAATTTTGAATTTGATGTTTTGTTCAAATTCGAATTCATTCTCTGATTATTCTTTTTGAATGCGCACAAAAAAAATGGAAAAAAAGAATGGAATAATATTTTTGAATGAACACCAAAAAAAAATTGAAAATGGATACTGGGAAAAAAGGAAAAATAGCGCTAGAAGGAGGGCTTGAACCTCCGACCTTGTGGTTAACAGCCACACGCTCTAACCAACTGAGCTATTCCAGCAGTTGCATTGGCATTTTTGAATTAAACTTTAAGAACATATCGACATCCTAGTTTCAATGTCTCCCGTACTTCACAATGATCTATTGTTTTTTATATGATAACTTATATCAGCAGGACATTAAAACCAGTTTACAAAGATTTTGGATAACAAATCCAAATTGGTAAATGAATAGTTTGCTATGGAACAAACATCGCAACGCATACGCTCTAAAAATATGCCCTTTTGTTAAAGATAGGTGACGTCTTAGTCGAAGGCGCTGGGCTAAAGAGTAACGTGGCCACCACTATTGTTGAGTCTCCACGAACGCTTATGAGGAGGTTAGGAGAAATTTTCATGTTATCTATGTCTAAAATTGAAAAGCAAATTAAATGTACCATTCCATTTGCTTTTTTTACTTATCAGGATTTAACGGCGTTGTGCTTTCAGTGGTAGGCGACGTTCCCCTCGACAGCGAGACACCAGTGGTTACTTCGTCAATCTCAAAATCTGCCGATGCAGTCTTTTGGAGATGTTCATAGTGGTAGGGTCTGCGTGCGTGTGTTCATAGGAGTAAATATGCGTGCGTTATGAGCGTCTGTGTCTATACTGTGTAATTAAAAAAAAGAATGCCCTCTCGTTGTTTCTTATCTTTAGTGAGATACTCGACTCATGATCCGTACTTTTTTTTTAAACTGGGTAAATATATTATTCCGACGCTGCTGAATCTTCAGCGATAATTACTCTAATGTTTGAAGAGAGCTGAGAATCTGCTCATCTCCTTCAACGCACTCATACCCTGCCGCGGCGATAGCATGGGCTACTCTATTACACTCCCGAAAAACATGCACGCACTGAAAAGAAAGAAAATTAACACGAACGAGAAACTTCAATTCTTCCACCAAGCCTCCGATCACACTGTCTTCGAACTCCTCAGAGTTCAGAGCTTGAACAACCTGGGCCGCGTCAGTCTCAAGCACCAGATTGCTTATGCCCAACCTTGCTGCTTCCTGCACACCATGCAGACAGGAAATGATCTCGCCTTGAAGGGCGCCAGTGAGGTGATCCACCTTCCCCCTTCCAGCTGAAACGAAATCGCCATCGTTATCCCTGATTATAAACCCCCAACTCCCCACAGTTGTCTCCGGGATAAAAGATGCATCACAGTTGAGTTTCTGTATACCTTCTGGTGGTTTGGACCAACTCCCCCTTCGCCTAACTCCTCTCTTCTTCTCAGGAGCAGTAGAATTCAGCGTTTCAGGCAACATTAAGCCTGATGCTAAGTGCAATACCTGCAGCCGTCCTTGCCTTCTCGCCTTCCCTGATTCTGTTTCGTTCATTGCCACCACGTCCACAGCAAGAACACCATTGTGACCCTTTTCTCATCAGGTGCTCCGAGTATAAACTCCACAGCACTCCTAGCAGAATCCATAGATTTCATCGTTGACCTCTCGGGCTCGAGCGTTAAGTTCTCCCATACATGCCGGACTGTTTTGCATTTGAAAAAGAGGTGCCCCCCATCCTCATCAAACCTGTTGCAGACTGGGCACATTGTATCAATTTGCATTCCCCTCCGAGCCAAATTTCTCCTCAGTGGGTGACTGTTAAGAGCAAACCGCCACATAAAGTGCTTGATCTTATTTGGACAATTCAGTTTCCATATCCTTGCCCAAAGCTGATCATCATTGCCACTACTGTTACTCTGCGCCTCCCCAACAGACCTTCTTCTCAGCTTATCCTCTCTGCATACCTTATAAGCACTTCTAACACTGAATTTGCCCTTTGGATCAAAGTGCCAAGATAAACGATTTGACCGATTCTCATCCACTGGAAGCGCCAGAATGATTTTTTGATCCTCCTCCCAGAATATATTCCTTACTAGTTCTTGGTCCCAATTTTCGGTGGTCGGGTCTATCAGATCAGCCACCTCTGAAATTATGTTAGTGCGCCTTGGAGTGATGGGACGCCTGGACCAGTCCCCTGGTAACCAAGGATCCTCCCAGATCCTGAGACCACGACCATCTCCAACACGCCACACCATCCCTTTCTTCACCAGTTCCAGTCCTTTCATGATACTTTGCCAAATATAAGACATACCACCCCTTCTCTTAGCCTCCAGACATGATACCCCTGGATGGTATTTGGCTTGCAGAACTTGTGCACACAAGGACATTGGGTTATTGTATAGTCTCCATCCTTGTTTTGCCAGCATCGCAAGGTTGAAGTCATGCACATCCCTAAAGCCCATACCACCTTCTTTCTTTGGCTTCATCAATTTCTCCCAACTAAGCCAATGGATTTTATGCTGGCCCTCCTGTTGATTCCACCAGTACCGGCATACCATGGTGCTAATTTGGTCACATAAATCTTTGGTCAGATCAAAACACCCCATTGCAAAAGTTGGGATGGCCTGAGCAACCGCCTTAATCAATATCTCTTTTCCGGCTCACGGCAAAAATTTCTCCTTCCACCCTTGGATTCTCTTCCACACACGATCTTTGAGGTAAGCAAAAGCCTCTTTTCTTGATCTCCCTATATGAACTAGGAGTCCTAAGTACTTCTCATTCACCGTTTCTCTCGAGATACTTAACACAGGCCGGACGTCACCCCTGCCTTGGCTCCCTGTATTTGAACTGAAAAGGACTGCAAACTTGGTTTTGTTGATCATTTGACCTGAGCAGTGCTCATACAACTCCAGGATTTCCTTGAGTTGAGATGCATTCTCCCTATTTGCACGAATCAAAATCAGCGAGTCATCGACAAAAAGAAGGTGAGAGATGCTTGGCGCTGCTTGGCAAATTTTCACGCCTTGGATGAGACCATCTCTTTCAACTCGATTCAGGAGCGCTGAGAATCCTTCAGCACACAACAAGAACAAATAAGGTGACAAAGGATCACCTTGCCTTAACCCACGGTCCTGGCTTAAACCGTGAAGACAGAACGCCATTCACTTTCACTTGATATGATACGGTGGTGATGCACTCCATGATCAAATCCACCCATGTTCCAGTAAACCCAAGTTTAATCATCATTTCCTTCAAAAAACTCCATTCCACTATGTCATAAGCTTTGCTAATGTCCAGCTTGATAGTAGCATGCCCCACCCTTCCCTTTCTCTTTTTCAACAGAAAATCCGTCAATTCATACGCAACAATTATGTTATCAAAAATCAACCTCCCGGAACAAATGCACTCTGATTTGGCGTTATGATTTCAGGTAACACTTGCTTTAGCCGGTTTGCCAACACATTAGAAATGACTTTAAGCTAATTGGGCGCAAGTCAGTTCCGGTTTATCACACTTGGGAATCAGCGAGATGATGGTGTGGTTCCACCCTTCAGGCATATTTCCTCCTCTCAGCACATTCAGCGCCTCTACTGTTAGTTTCCCGCCCACCACATCCCAGAATCTCTTGAAGAAAATAGCAGGTAACCCATCCGGGCCTGGAGCTTTCAGGTCGCCTATGGAGTCGATTGCCTTCTTGACCTCTTCCTCTGTAAATTCCTTGACCAGGAACTCATTCATCTCCGCCGTGACACATGGCACCACGGCGTCCAGCAAGCTCCGAACCTCATGAGCCGTAGCTAATGAGCCGGATTTAAAAAGCTGCAAAAAAATAGTTAGAGATAAAATCCCTCTTCTCTTCCTCTCCCTCCACTACTCCACTACTCTTCCATCCTCTCTTCTCATACTCCCTATCCTATTTTTCCTCCTCCTTTCCGAGCACACTTGATGGAAAAAAGCAATATTTCGGTCCCCCTTCTCCAGCCAATTCACGTGTGCTCTTTGCCTCCAGTACAAGTCAATCTGCTCCTCCAACCTCTCCACTTTGAAGCTCAACACTGCCTCCCTTTGTACCGAATCATCGCTGATCGGCCTACGCCTGCACCTTTCTAAATCCCTTTTAGCCTTCTTTAGACGCTTACTCAAGTCGCCCAGGACATTCGAGTTCCAGTCTCCTAGCTTCGCCGCCACCCCTCGTAGCGCGACGCTCAGATTACCCGTGCTCGAGCTTTCCCAGGCCTCACTCACCACCCTCCCACAATCCTCCTCCTCCAGCCAGCTTGCTTCAAATCTAAAAGGCTTCTCCTCTCCCATCTCCATCCTTCTTCTTTGCTGAGGATCAATGTCCACAATCATTGGACGATGGTCCGAGTGATAAGGGTCACCATTCTTCATGCTTGCTAAGGGAAATAAACATCTCCACCCGATATTTGCTCCTGCCCTATCAAGGCGCTCCCTAATATATGCTGCACCAGACGTCTTCTTATTCCGCCAAGTAAACATGTCGCCGGTGAGCCCCAGATCATGTAGATCACAATCCTCCAACACCTCTCTAAACCTGTCCAGGCAACTCTGTGCCCGCCAAACCCCTCCTTTTTCATGGTGGTACAGAATCTCATTAAAATCCCCCATAGCTAACCATGGTTTCTGGGACAGATCTTCAGAGAACAAATCTCTTAACATCCTCCATGTCTTATGCTTCTCATCTGCATGTGACTCTCCATACACACCGGTGAACCTCCATGAACCTATACCCAGCTCCGTGATCTCCAAATCAATGTGGTATTTGGATTTTGTCCTCACCACCACATCAATTCCACCCCGCCAAAACACAATAATTCCCCCCCTTTTCCTTCACAATCCACCACCGCCATGTTTCCTATGCTCAGCTGTTTCTTGACCTTTTTCACCTTGCTCATGTCCATTCTCGTTTCAGACAGGAACAGGATGTCCGCTTGCTCGGCCTTCTGACACCGCAGAAGACCCTGAACTGCCGGGGCGTTTCCCAACCCCCGGCAGTTCTATGCCATTAGCTTCATTGCGTATCGCAGGGCTGGACCGCCAGCCCCGCTTCAACCTCATCTTTGCCAACTGTTTTAGCCTTCTTCACTGAGTCCTCCTCCATCACATCTTCTTTGTTCAGACCCCTCTTTCTCTCCTTCTAGAACTCAAAGTCCTGCCCTCGGGAACTGCTTGAACGTCGGCCCTTTCTTCTCTCCACCTTTTTTCACCTCCTCCTTCCCCTTCCCCATACTAACCCTCGCGTCAACACCCACCCCCTGCATGGTACTGTTCACATCGTGCATCAACTCCTACCCTTCAGGTGGCGTCTTCATGCTTTCACTTGCGCTCATTAATTTTTCCTTGCCATCCCCAAACAAGTTTTTCCTAGCCTTCCCCTCCTCCGCCTTCTTATCAGTGAGCTTCAATGGACTTGTCACCTCCTGGCTCCCACTCTCAGTTTCGGTTTTCCTCCTAGCTCCTACTATCACTACCTCTGCCACTGCCTGTCACACCCCAAAAATTTCCATTTTGGGAATGTGAATATAAACACTAAAGAAAATAAATTATTTAATAATTTCAAAAATTATTAAGAGCTTTGTATAGATTTATGGCAACTATGTTAAATAAAAATGGATCTAAAAAATTGATATTAATTAATATTTTCAGGTGTGGTTTGCTCGGTTGGACTTCTGAGTGTTGGTTACTCTGAGGAGATGAGATTTCACTTAGTTAAATAGGTGCTTAGGAAATTTAGGTGATAGGATTTTGTCGCTTTAGGTGCTGTGTCAAACCAAGTCAGCCTACCTTTGTTATAAGCCACATGTCATATTTTTCTACACTTGCGGAGTACATTTCTATGTACTCACCCTTCCTATTTGTCCCCCTGCTACCCCACCCAGACGCTGGAGTTGATGAGGAGGAGTTCATAGAAGATGGTGCCTTCGACCCTGATGACATGTACTAGGCTGGTGTTGCCCCCAATCGACGTTTCTGTAGAGATGGCGTCCTAGATTTTCCGCTAGAGTTTTTATTTATTAATTGTGTATTTTTCTTTGAGACCCACGGGTCCTTTTGTAAATAAAGTTCGCTATGTATTCATCATTGTTATGATACTATAATAAAGTCGATATATGTATGAAAATTGGTCCTGGCATACATTATATTGTGCATTCGATTTTGTTCTTAAAATCGGGTGTGACACTGGCACTCCTCCAGCGCCCACTACCCCGGCTACCAGAGCCCCACGAAGGCCAAGAGTCCCAATTAGCTCTCTCGCCCCCCTATCTCCCTTGATCAGCAAGCTTTCTCTGAGTAATGTACCTCAGCGATTTCCCATACAGTGGAGCCTGATTAGCCTGAGCTCTTCTTATCACAGACCCTGTCCATATGACCAATGATTACGCAAATGTAGCAGAAATCAGGAAGAAACTCATACGTCACTGGACACCAGATTTCCTCGTCCCCCTCCTCTGGGATCAATGTAACACCGTGCATGAGTGGTTTTCTAATGTCCTAGTCTCACCTTTATACGGAGGAACTCCCCGACAGCTGATCCATCCTCCTCCTTATCCATCTCCAAAAATTTCCCAATCTCTTCTCCGATCACCTCCCCATACCACTTATTCATCATGCCCAAAGGCATTTCTAGAACCCTAACCCAGATAGGGATAAAGGTGAACTCCATATCCTCGACTTTTTTCTTCCCATCAAAATTAACCAGGATCACCAGATCACGTGAAAGTATCCAAGGTCCCTCCTCGAGAGCCCTTTTCTTTCCCGACACCTGAGCAAAGGTGAACAGGAAGTGATTGTTCCCAAGATCTTTGCACTCCACCCCTCCTCGCGGACACCAGATCCTCCCGAGCACCGATTCTAGGGCCTCAGCCCTAATCACTCGATCAGTTTCGGACCTTCCCCATAGCCTGGAGATCATGAGAACCCTTCCCCGCACTTGCACCACCACCCACCTTAATGCCCTTCTTCTCCTTCTCTGACAACCGCAGATCCTGCCAACTAGATTCTCCACCTTCTCCATGGACGTGACAGGAGAGGGACACAAGGCACTCTCTCTCCCGACACCACCCTGGTGACCAACCCTAACACTAGGCTAGCAAATTATGGTTTACGGCTCTAGAACGCAGGATTTACACGTGGACTTAATGGAATGTAGGACGAGGACTCAGATCCCAGGGCAGCTAGGATCAAGACTTGAAGGACGGGAGGAAGAAGAGAGATGAGGAACTCTAGATCGCCATCGAGGAGAAACCCTACTCAAGCCTCTAGGGCCGAGACTTAACTCATGATCCGTACTTATATGAGTTAAGATCATGCATATTGTTGACATCTACTAACGTCGCCAAATATAACTATATAACTTTTAATACGAGATGCGAGATTAGAAGATGTATGGTAATTAATTAATTTGTCATTAGTAACTAGCCACTTATCTATTACCAACATTCTTATGCATGAACTAGGTTGTCATCCCTAATTATATATGCTAAGAATAAATAAAGGTTCCATATATTATTCAATGTGACTAGGCAGAAATATATAAATATAAACTAAGAACAATTCTGCAAGTGAACAGATAATTATACCATTGCAGCATTTTACCTAGAGTCTACCAGGTTGTCAATTTATATTTATACCACTGGGAAGGACTAGGATAAACTTTAATCTATTATATTGATAATGATTATATACAATGGATAAGTGACATTACTGATGTCATTTACTCTACTCATAACAGGTAGAGGTCACAAGATAATAAAGATAAATAAAGGTAATAAGCATGATCAAGCATCATAAATAAAGGATAAACATCAGAGCACTCTCTAGTCATAATAATAGCTAGCCAATGGATAAACTAAGGAATTAATATCTAAGGTAATTATATAACTACGTCAATGAATAACTCTAATCAGTGCAATTACATCTAGCAATCATTGTTAGATTAGTCCTATATCATGATCACATGTAAAGGGTATCATCTTGGAAGGATGTGAAACAGAGTCATCACCCAACTTCGCGACCGTGCCTGCTTGCCTACATATGGGGAGTGGACTACAGAGGACTCAACGCAGCTGTCACCTACGCGATCTACCACACGACCCGGCACATCAGGGTGCACTGGCAGATAAACAGAATACCTAGACACCACGTCTACATATCGTTCATCATTTACCCATCAATCGTATGGATAAACGCTATACAAGCAATTACATGAATTCAATAAGATTAAACCAACTAAACTAGACATATAATCAAAGTAGACAAAAACTATTGTAATCAAGAACATATGAACTATTAAGAACAATGGTTCCCTAATCATAATGAAGAATACAATAATAGAGAAAGAACTAGAACTATACCGAACTCCGCACTCCAGACAAATGTCGGGGCTCCAGATCCCGCTGAAAGAACTAGAACTCCTCTACTTCTAATCTAACAAGGCTAGAACTATGAACTAGGAGGCTCTTGATGGCTTGACCGAAGACTTGATGCCTTGGATGAATGATTGGATGCCTCTAGGGGGTCTGCCCCTTTATTTATAGCCCGGTGGGATGCACGTGCGCCGTAGGATCAAACCGACTTAATCAAGGACCGAGATTACTCCTAAAAGACGGTGAAAGAAGACTCCAGAAGATGGCGGCGAAACCCTAGGGGGGCACCGCCCGGCCCCCCCTAGGGGCCGGCCAGCCCCACCACCTGCCAGGGTGGCCCCGGTTGCTTCGGGTGCCTTCTACTCTCTTCCCACATCCTGATGATGATGTTTTCTTCGTGGTTAAGTTTTGTGATAATTAAGCACTTTAATCCCTCTCTTAAGCTTTTCTGGATAATCCCCTGGGAAATACAGAATATGCAAAACTCGTGGAAATTGTCAGTTAAAACCCTAGACTAGTGTATATTCATATATCCTTTGGTGTCTAAAGTTCTAATAAAAGTTGACGTTATCCACCGTCAACACATATTTATCCGACTATAATAGAGAGTCTGATTCCAAGATAATGGTATGTCAAATGAACACGCTTCGCTAGCTTAATACTAAAGATAGTCCGCGACCGATGTTCTTTTTTTTTTCTCGATCACACAAAAGACTTATCTATATATTTATATTAAGAGAAAATGTTCATTAGTTACAAGGGGAGGATTAGTGGCGGGTCTAGAGTTTCTCTCTCGTAAATCTCGGTACATTCTATGCTATGAAGGCAACCCAGGCCCGAGCCTCAGTGTTCTCATCTTTAATCAATGTGGCACAGGGCATGCCTTGACGCCTACTAGGTCGTGTTAATATTCTCGAAAATGCCTCGGCGTGCCAAAAACGGAATATTCGGTGCTACTCTACTCGTACCCTGGTGCACCAGCCACCAGGTCACTTGGCGTGAAGCGCTACCAGCACCGGCACAACACCCCTCGCTGCGTCTGCTGCGCCAACCGCCTCTAGGCTCCAGCCATCTCATCATCAATCACAGGAAACCACGA
This sequence comes from Eremochloa ophiuroides, assembly GCA_038502445.1. NCBI lineage: Eukaryota > Viridiplantae > Streptophyta > Magnoliopsida > Poales > Poaceae > Eremochloa > Eremochloa ophiuroides. The sequence goes on from JAHLJS010000002.1 coordinate 79,899,914, forward strand.
CAGGAACCCACTGAGCATAGCGTCGACGTAGACCGTAGACAACCCGTTGTCTACGATGGAGTTGTGCCACTAGGCCGCCCTCACCTTTGGTCCTGTTTGGATCCTAGGGGTTAGAGTTAGTTTGAGATAGTTTGAGCTCAACTAGCTCAAAAGTATTCAAACAGGAGGACTAGAGTGCTGTTATTTGCAACTAGCTCACTCAAAAAACTAGCCTCTGTAAGAGGTGATTATTTGGGACTAGTTCAGGTGGGGACTATGATTTTCCCTCATATCTAGCCACACTATGTCTCACGCAAATGATTGGAAAAGTACTTTTTCTATCAATCTAACCCTTACATCCAAATAGCAATTGAGCTAGAGCTTAAGAGTTAGTTGTAGGCTAGAAACTAACTCTAACCTCTAGCCACAGCTAGAATGATCCAAACAGGGCCTTTATCATGCTACTAGTAGGAATTTTTTTTAAACAAAGCTTGGGCTCTATGGCCCTCTCGTTACGAACTCTGGCTCGACCAGATCGCGAGGCAACAAATATTTGTACAAACTCTGGGAGGGGGTCCTTCCAAACATGGAATTGACTCGGGTCCCAACTAAGACCAATTCTTGCTAAATTATGAGCTACTGAATTGCATGAACGGGGAATAGAAACAATATCACTGCACACAAAGCGATTCTTCAAAAGATGACGAGTGTCACTGATCAACATACCACAGGCCGCCAGGTCCAAGGAATTTGACTGTAGGGCATGCTTCAGATTCTCTGAATCTGTCTCAATTTGCACTCTGGATATGCCAATTTCAGTGGTTTCTTGAAGTGCCTTAGCACAAGCCGCTGCTTCTGCCGTAATAGCATCCGGTACTGGCCCAAGTTCCCTGCCCCGGCGAGAATGACCGAGGCCTCATGATCACGAATGACAAAGCCCGAACTCCCCTGTAGCGTTTCCGGCGGGAAGGAACCATCAATGTCCACTAGTAGTATTGGCGATACTCAGACAGAGGAAGATAGACGTATTCTCTTGAAATAACGTTTGCGTTGTAATAAATTTGATGGGCCTTGGTGTGGGTAATGAGCTTGGGCTTGTCGGTCCGGCCGAGCAGATTGAGTGTAAGTCCGTCTGTAGTTGGCACCAGCCTTAAATACTACTGCGGGTGCAGGATACAACAGCCCAGTCCGTGCTTGCCGATGCGGACGCAGTGCAGCAGGTCCACCTCGCCGTGGACGTAGGTGGCCCATAAGCGGGCGACGGCGCGGTCACAGGGATAGTGCCGGCAGGATCGGCGGCGGACCTGTGTCAGGCCACGCCTCGTTGATGTAGGCTCTGTTTAGATCCAGTGCAAATTGCAACTGCAATTAGTCACATCAACGTTGCGGCACATGTATGGAGCATTAAATGTAGACGAAATGTTTGCATGTTTGTACTTTTTGCATGTGCATCACGAGACGAATCTTTTAAGCCTACTTGGGTCATGATTGGACAAAAGTTGTCAAATACAAACAAACGTGCTACAGTGCAGAATTGCAACTGCAACCGGATCTAAACGGAGCCGTACTGCACTGCTCACGGGCCTGCTGATGAGCGCCGGCAACCGGGTCGGTAAGCGCGGCCAGGTCCTCCTGGACCTAAACACGTGCCGCACGTCCAGAGCGCGACGCCCAGCGCTGCCACCTCGTCGTCTTCCTCGTCTGCTGACATTGACGCTGCACCGTGACAAGGCAATGATGGAGCTGTTCGGCTTAATTAATACTACTAGGTGGCTAGGTGCACTCATCCTGGTCGATTTGTTCGGCTCAGGGGTGTTTAGATCCTAATTTTTTTGGGATTTTGACACTATAGTAGTGAAGAATTTTTTGCAATAAGTGTTCCAATTATAGTTCAAGTAGATTCAAAAGATTCGTCTCGTGATTTACAGGTAAACCTTGCAAATATGCAAAAGTTTTGTCTACATTTAATGTTCCATGCATGTACCACAAAATTGATATGATGGAAGTTTTGGAATTTTAGAGAGGAACTAAACACCCCCTAATACTAGTAGTAGTAGGTGGCTAGGTGCACGGTGCCCCTGCTCACTGACGATTGATTCGTGGTGTGATTGTGACGGGAGTTAGGATTTACTAGTGATCTACTGTACTAGAGAGGAGAGGTGTAGTACTATTTTGGATGGAGGTGATGTGCTCGAATCACGGACGGCCCGACAAAATTAAGTGGCCAGCACTCAGGACTATTGGCTAGGCCAGGAAATTCGGCGTCACGACTCACGGCGCTGCACTGCAAGGTTGATGTTCCAGGTCACCGGCAACGATTGCGCCAGCACTTTCGTCACTAAAAGTTCAAAGCCCAGCAAAGATTCTTTGTGGTCTCTGGCAACCGTTTTATGACCACATCTCAAGATCTGTTGAGTATTGTGCCTAAGATTTTCTGTCCTAGCTTCAACAAATTGAGCAAATAAAGGACTCAAGTCTGCAGTACATACAAATAAAAAATAGCAGAAACAAGCAAAATTAGAGAATAAGCAGCCTTTGTTATTAAGCTCAACGATTATTGACGACGGAAGAAAAAAAGAAGCAAAACTGATGGAGTCACATAACGGATGGAGTCGAGCTCATCGTGGGTTGTCGTTGCACACACACCGACACGCAACGCGTGGAAACGCTACGCCCTCACTTGTTCCTAGCGAGCAGGGTTTGCAGGAACGCCAGCATCTTGTCGACGTCGTCCGGCACGACGCCCTTAGCGGCGTCGGCGGCGCGGAACCGCTCCTCCCACGCGGCAAGCAGCGGCGTCTTGGCCGGGTCGATCAGCCTGCGCCCAATGATCTTGGCGACGGCGCCGAACCAGCCGAGGTAGCCGCCGAGCACGACGTCGACGAAGCCGATGCCGTCGCCGCCGAAGAAGGGCTTCGTCGTCCCCTCCCGGAGCGCGCCCTCCAGCGTGGCGAGCGCCTCGCCGGCGCGCGCCACCGCCGCCGCCCTCTCCTCCTCGTCCCTGCACGTGAACAGCATCCCGTGCCACGCCGACGCCACCTTGTCGTCGACGTACGCCGCCCAGAACCGCGCCGCCGCGCGCTCGTAGGGGTCGGACGGCAGCAGCGCCGGCGCCCCGGTGCCCGCCCACACCTCGTCGATGTACTGCAGGATGACCTGGGACTCGTTGATGACGCGGCCGCCGTGGAGGAGCACGGGCACGCTCTTGTGCACCGGGTTGGACTTGAGAAGGAGTGCGCTCTTGTTGCCGAGGTCCTCCTCCACGTACTCGTACGTCAGGCCCTTCAGGTTGAGCGCGACGCGAACCCGGATCGCGAACGGGCTCGTCCACACGCCGAGCACCTTCAGGTCGTCGCTGGCTCCCGCCATTGGCACCACCTCTAGCTGTCGGTTCTGTTGCACAAAGAGGATGAGGATCGGGAGAGTGGTGTTTGAGGTTGTCTTGGTTCTCTTCTGCCTGTAATAAGTGTGCCAGGGCCAATGGGCATTATATAGATGTGATCAGTGACCTGTTGCCATTTTGTTTTACTGTAGGACATGGGAAGCTTCGTTTGAGACTTGTACACGAGTTCTCTTCTCTCTCTAAAAAAAAAAAAATACCCCTTGTGCACGAGTTCTCGATTGCATCTGTGTACCTGGCCGTCTTCACGGGTATGTTGTGCCTCCGGTGATATATTCGTATGGAGCACTTGATTTCGCCAGCATGGTCGTCACTGGTCAGTAAACTTGTCCGACCCAGATGTAGCAGCCACATCCTAGTCAGCTACCAAGATGCTAACCAGGTGCTCTTTTTCGACTTCGCTGTCATTTTTGTTGAAAGTTTATGTGACCCTACTAACCGCTTTGTTTTTTTAAGGAACCAACTACCCGCTTTGTTACTAATATACGGATATAAAACATTGAAATATCGGCCGACTTACTGAGCATGTTATTTAGCGTTGAAACAATGTTTAACCGACGATGTGGCTGATTTTTTACAGCTAATTTATTATGAGAGGAAGTCCTTCGTTTTTTTTAATTGAATGCTGTTTGCATGTCTCGACCGGCCGTCTTGATGTGAACGTTCCAGGTCGTCCATTGTTTTAGGTTCAGGTGATACAGGCATGTTGCATTGATCGTTGCCGCCAGCATGGTAGTCAGTCAACCAGATAGCAGCCGTGCCTGACGCCATGTCATATTCTTCCTAACAAAAGTAGCACTGTAGCAGCAACAGTTACCACGACACTATCCAGGTCCTTTCGGGATTCGTTTTTGACAAGTAGGGCTGCGATGTTCTTTCTTTGACGAAGATGCTCCCCGTGCCCTTTTCCGACAACAGTTTGTGCGGCCAGCTTCTAGCTCTACTCAATCGCCCATTGGTGTTGCTAATGATTACTCTCTGGTCTCTGCGGGGTAGCTTCTCGGAAACCGGTCTGGATTGTCTAACTTTGGGAAGGAAAGTCACAGGTAACTTGCCCCCCTCCCGATGCCGTCCATTTGCTATCCAATGGCTGACAAGAAAGCATCGTTCCCACCTCCCAAAGCACGGCCCAATTCAGTTTCGTGGCCCAAGTAAGGCCCAGCTCGGTTCACATGCGTGTATTTTGCTGCTGCCGTCGCTGGGAAAAAAGGCGCGGACATGGGACGGGATTTGGGCGGGATTGAGCACCGCCGCGCCACCGCGGTCGAGTCGTCCGCGCCGCCGCTGCCCCAGCCACGACCCTGTCCACGCGTCTTCTACTGAGCTCCGTCCGTATCCGCTTAATGAGAAACAACCTAGGTGCTGTTTGGTTCAACAAAAGGAAAGGGAACATAAATGGTAATCATTTCCTCCCGTAGCAGTTGCCAAGCAGCAAGGCTGCGTTCGGTTGAGGGTATAAGCGCTTATAAGCGCTTATTTTTCAGCACTTCAGCAGTATTTTTCTCTCACAAGATTTCAGCACTTCTACAGCACTTCAGCGCTTATCTACAGCACTTCAGCTTCACCGAACACAGCCCAAATTACGCAATCTGTTTGGTTGCCGCCACGAACCTTTTGGCATCGCGGAAGAATCGGGAGGCGCGCGACAGAATTGCTCCGACGCTGGGAAGGGATCCGACAACACCGGTTGGGGAGGGGTAACGGATTTGTATGGGCCGGTATCGGATAGCGGTGTGATCGATTGCGGACATCTCCAACCAAACGCGAAACAACAGCACCCGATGCCACTGTAAACGGATGATGGCTCAAATCACTCGAACCAAACAGCACCCTAAAGCTATATTTGAAGCAAACTTTACAGCCCCCAAGTATTTGAAGCATTCCAAGCTGAATATGAGAGGTTCATGGCAGCATGCACTAGAGCATTGGATGAAAATAACAAGTATGTTGTTTCGATTGTGAGGTCTAATGGTGATTTAAGTTCTGAACAAGAGCGCATAGTTGTTGGTCATCCTGAGCAGCAAACAGTTTCATGCAACTGTGAGCAATTTCCAAGGAGTGGTGTTTTGTGTGGCCATGCTTTGAAAGATCTTGACTTAGATGAATATCAAGTTATTGCCCAACCATTACATTCTGAAGCGTTGGACAAGGGATGCAAGGTATGGAACTATACAAGACAACAAAGAAAGGAGCATCATTGAAAATCCAAAACTAGATGCTATGCTCCGCTACAAGGATATGTCCCATAAATTTCTGAACCTGGCATATCAGGCTGCAAGCTCGATAGAGTGTTGCCTTTTGGTAGATAATGCACTTGATCGTCTTAGTAATCAACTGAAGGACAAAATCAGTGCATCTACAAGTATTTTGTCTGATTCATACATTGTCCAGCCTAATATTCAACTAGATGAAGACATGCTTAGCGCTGCACGCTTAAAGAAAAAGGACATTCAGCCAAAGAATTGAAAGCGACATAGAAGCTGGCTCGACAAGACTCGCAAGTTCAAAAAGAATTTACCAAATAAATCTAATGTACGTTGCTGAAAATCCTTGCAATATATTGTAACTATTTATTACTACTTGCTAACAAACAAGATTGGATGCTTAATGCAGCATGAAGAGGATTCTGGTGGTGTACAAACTCAAGAATCCATTGATAATGCTCAAAGCAACCATAATACCTTTGTCTTCGGTAGCCTTACAGATTTGATAATGGTAGTTTCAGTAACTCTCTTGACCAATTGTGTATAATTGACTATCAATTATTTTCCCTATTAACTCTTCCCTTTATCTTCCCAGGGTACTAGCGTAATCTCTACAACTAATAAGGCTAAAGAGGAGGCAACTTTTTGGTGCGACATTTGTTGGGGTCGTCCGTCCGCCGATTAACCGTGCGAGCTCGCGAAGGAAAGAAAAAATTCCAACGCCCGTGCGACCCTGCAACGGAAGAAACAAATCTCCAGCCATCTCCTCCGCAATCTCCGTCACAACCATGCACCGAGACCCGCCCGTGCCCGTGCGAAATTAAGGGACGGGACCAAAAAAAAAATCCCGTCCGCAATCTCCTCGCCCTGCGTCGCTCCCCTACGCTCGTCGTCGCCGTCGTGCTCAATCTCGAGCTGGTGCACGCTCCCCGGCAATCTCCTCGCCCTGCGTCGTTCCCCTCCGCTCGCCATCGCCGTCGCGCACAATCTCGAGCAGGTGCGCGCTCCATGTTGTCGTTTCCCTCGTGCCCTCGCCCTTGCCTTCGCCCTCGCAGTCGGCTTCTCCTCCCTCCTCCCTGCCGCCGCGACGCCTCCCTCCTCCTTCAGACACCTGGCTGTGCATGCCCTCGCGTTGCCTCAGCCGGTCGCCGTCGTCATCGCCGCCATCCTCGCCGTCACGGGCCCTCAGTCGGGCGCCGTCATCGCCCAACGCGAGAGGGCCGTCGTCGCCCCATGCGTGGCCGCGCACTGCCCTCTCCGTCGCATTTACCTCAGCCGGGAGGGCGCCGTAGTCGTCCGCGCCATCCTCGCCGTCGTGAGGCCCTCAGCCGGGAGCCGTCACCACCCCACGCGCGGCCGTCGTCATCCTCACCGGCCGACTCCATCTCCTGGCCTTCCGGCGCGGTTCTGGTAGGGGAAGACATCGAGCTTCGCGGTGCTCGCAACTGCTGTGCCGAGGTACACGATTTCGACCTTGCCAACCCACCTCCTCCGATAGTGCCGAGGTGCCGAGCTAGGGCACGTGTGGTGCTGTGATTCGTTTCTATTTTGTACAGAGGCCCTCGACATCATTCCACTAATGACAGCCTCCTCGGGAGAGCTCGCTCCGATTCGCCCGAGCCTCCTCGGGAGAGCGGCGTCCTCGGCGTCCAAGTCTCCGACTCGCCCGAGTCTCCTCGGGAAGAGCTCGGGAGAGCGGCCCGAGCGCCCGAGCCTCCTCGGGAGAGCTCGGGAGAGCGGCGTCCCCGGCGCCCAAACCTCCGATTCGCCCGAGCCTCCTCGGGAGAGCTCGGGAGAGCGGCGTCCTCGGTGCCCAAGTCTCCGACTCGCCCGAGTTTCCTCGGGAAGAGCTCGGGAGAGCGGCCCGAGAGCCCGAGCCTCCTCGGGAGAGCTCGGGAGAGCGGCGTCCTCGGCGCCCAAACCTCCGATTCGCCCGAGCCTCCTCGGGAGAGCTCGGGAGAGCGGCGTCCTCGGCGCCCAAGCCTCCGATTCGCCCGAGTCTCCTCGGGAGAGCTCGGGAGAGCGGCGTCCTCAGCGCCCAAGTCTCCGACTCGCCTGAGTCTCCTCGGGAAGAGCTCGGGAGAGCGGCCCGAGAGCCCGAGCCTCCTCGGGAGAGCTCGGGAGAGCGGCGTCCCCGGCGCCCAAACCTCCGATTCACCCGAGCCTCCTCGGGAGAGCTCGGGAGAGCGGCGTCCTCGGCGCCCAAGCCTCCGATTCGCCCGAGCCTCCTCGGGAGAGCTCGGGAGAGCGGCGTCCTCGGCGCCCAAGCCTCCGATTCGCCCGAGCCTCCTCGGGAGAGCTCGGGAGAGCAGCGTCCTCGGCGCCCAAGTCTCCGACTCGCCCGGGTCTCCTCCGGAAGAGCTCGGGAGAGCGGCCCGAGCGCCCGAGCCTCCTCGGGAGAGCTCGGGAGAGCGGCGTCCTCGGCGCCCAAGTCTCCGATTCGCCCGAGCTTCCCCGGGAGAGCTCGGGAGAGCGCCCGAGCGCCCGAGCCTCCTCGGGAGAGCTCGGGAGAGCGGCATCCTCGGCGCCCAAACCTCCGATTCGCCCGAGCCTCCTCGGGAGAGCTCGGGAGAGCGGCATCCTCGGCTCCCAAACCTCCGATTCGCCCGAGCCTCCCCGGGAGAGCTCGGGCGAGCGGCACCCACGGCGCCCAAATCTCCGACTCGCCCGAGTCTCCTCGGGAGAGCTCGGGAGAGCGGCCCGAGCGCCCGAGCCTCCCCGGGAGAGCTCGGGAGAGCGGCACCCTCGGCGCCCTAAATCTCCGATTCGCCCGAGCTTCCCTATCCCCCTTGAGCGCAATCTCGCAAAGGCATCCAAGGCACAGGTGATGTCAGCGGAGCAATCTTGGACCACAAGAGATCTCTCTGACCACTTTACAAGCACTGTCCCATCAGGCGAGACTCTCGACGCGACTGTGCTTCGCACGCCCCTGACGGCCATACCACCTGTCCTCCACGGTATGGTCTACGGTGCGCCGCCCCGTTTTCCGCCGGGACCTATCAACTCCGACTGTGACAGTCCGAGCGCCTGACGATGGGCTACGCAAGAATGGAAAAGGCGCCTACTGCGCTGTCCACTCGAAAGGACGAGCACGCCTTCCATCCGGGCCCACCTGACCCGCGGGAAGAGCTGTTCAAAGACCGGAAATATGACCAGGGGAGATATCCCCCGCTCAATCCCATCACGCCTCCATAGTCCCGAGCCTCGGAGACAACGCCCTAAGGTGACTCACCCTCTTGTCACATCGTACGGAAAGATAGCCGATAGGTGTGACCCTACGGCACGTCGTAATCCGACGACTGCTGCCGCCTTGAAACTCACCAAGGACGTGCGAACCACGACAGCCATGCCCCGGAGACGCGGAGAAAAGGCAGTAGCTGCTTAGTCAAACGGAGAACAGCAACTCCTCACTATTTTAATAGGTAGCATTGTAGGCGCTACCCTGGCCTCTCCCTTGCGACTATAAAAGGGAGAGCAGAGGCCAGCTTTAGGAGAAAGAGGGAGAAGTTCTAAGTTCTCACCCACACAAACGTATCCATAGCAAACGACTTGTAAACACTTAGACACACAAGAGACCTGAGAGCACTTCCCTCTCTCGCCTAGCTTGTAACCCCCTACTACAAGCACCCCGGTGCAAGGCAACACGACTCTCCTCTCCACTGGACGTAGGGCCTGCTTGGCCTGAACCAGTATAATCCCTGTGTTCCCCCTTGCACACCATCCGTAGCCTCAACCGCAAAACACATATTTACTAGCCGGTGTTAGCCCCGCCAAAACTAGCACCAAAACTAGCACCGACAAGTACCACTCATGCTTGCGTCGGTGGAATATGATCAGCACGTGTTGTCAGCATAAATGCACTGATTCCACGTAGAACATGTTAGAGCTTGGGACCTTGCATGTCTATTATTTTTATCTGCACTGGTTTGCCAGCAGAGTGAATTATATACACAAAAATTTGGGTACAATGGGTTAGTGTATAATTGTCCTTGTGAGCTTCACCGCTATAGTTCTATAGTTCTTATTCTCCAGCCATTAACAACTTGAATATAGGGTTGTTCCTTCTCTGTGCTTTCCACAAGTTTAATTTGCTTAGCATATAAATAAGCTGATTACAGTTAGATGTTAGACATATCGGACCAAACTATAACAAATTGCGTGTTTTTATCCAGCATATGTAGCTCTGCAATTTAGGTGATATTATTAAAATAGATTATTCCCATAAGTTTATCATATCATGCTTAGTGTTGTCCATAAATCATTACACTTGCAAGCATTATAAATACCTAATCTCTTACATACAACTAATAAGACCAAAGAGTAGACATTTTTTTGGTGCGACATCCGTTTTCGTTTTCCGTCTGCCTGCGCCGTGCGAAGAAAAGCGCGTCCCTCGCCAACGCGCGCGTGAAGAAAGGAAAGGAAAAAAAACACCGTAATTTCCGTCGCTTCCCTGATTTCTGTCGCTCCCGTCCAGGCCTCCACCTTCCCCAACGTGAGGTCTCGCCAATCCGCTCAGCCTGATTTACCACTCGGATGTGAGGCCGCCCCCAACGTGAGGTCTCGCCGCCGCCGTCGGACGGCTCGCCAACCTGCTCGGCCTGACTTCCCACTCGGACATGAAGTCGCGCCGCCGCCGTCGGCTGGCAGCCACCTCCGGAAGCGTCGCTTCCTCAACGCTGCCAAGCCGGCGCCAACGTCGACAGACGTGTTCCTGCCAGACGCAACGCCGCCATCCCACCGCCGGAAGCACTGCCGCCTCGACTCCATTGGACGGGGCCCCGCCGGACGCGACGCCACCTGCGTACCACCACCGCCTCGACGTCGTCAGGCAAGCCCTCGCCAGCTGAAAGTGGACGTCGCTCCGATCGCCATCAGGCCGTCACATCAAGCATAATTTTTAGTACTGAACTCAGATCGAGGTATTTTTGTTAGGAATAAATAGTTCGGTGTGTCATGTAAAATGAGGAATAAATAGTGCAAAAACTACAAAAATGTCTCAATGGCCTGCAATCCAAGCATCTGACTAACAACTTTAGCAGTTGTAGTCTTACCAATACCAGGAGGTCCACTCAGCAACACATCCTTTTTAGTTCTACTGCCTTCCACATGCGTGCCTATCCCGGACACGGTCTGATCTTCGTTTGCTTCCGCTCTCGGCTCTCCTACCATACCAAACCCGGCCGAGGATTTGCTAGAATCAAATGGGTTTCCAGAAACAAACCTTTCTTTTTGGCTTACAATGCATTTTTTCACTTAATTTATATTGTAAAAGGTTTATTTTAATTAATGCTATATTTTTTTGTTGTTTCTTTTGCCATGGCTACAACTTCAAAGAATCAACAATATATTAAGTGATTTTGAGTCATATATTCCACATTTTATTTAAATTTCAAAAACAAAGTCGTGTAACACTATTATATTTACTCGAATATTATATTTAAGTTTGTATGTACGGCCGTTTTTATCCTGGACGTAGCACTAGTTTCAAGAGATGGATGATGATTTATGTATCATGTGCATGATTGGGCCTCTACATAAAAATAATGGGACACAGGTGATGTGACAATGAAGGGAACGTGGGTGGTAATTTCTTTCCTATTTCCTATTTTAGTGCCATGATTAAGAAGGGAACGTGGTTGGTAATTTTTTTTCCTATTTCCTATTTTAGTGCTGTGATTGATTCCTTTAATACAAGCTTCTGATTTCCTGGTTTTCCTTTTTTTTTCTGATCCCATCGCGCTGCCTCCAGAATTACCCTGCCTGCCCCTGATTTCAGTTCACGTAATAGATTGAAAAGGAAAGCACAGATCACCTGATTCACGCCCATGCTATCTCCCTGCTCCTAATTCACGCAATCTGCTCGACGCACATAACGCTCTACCTCTCGCGGCACACCCATAAGGCTACCACTCCTCACCAACGCTCCTTTCTCACAGGCCCGCGCCCCCGTCCCCGCCACTGCCCGAGCCATCGCACACAAAACTCCATGCCGCTGCCGTCGCTCATCGCCGTCTGTCGCGCCAACTACGCTGTCGTTATCACCTCACGTCGCCATCACACCATTAAGCCAATAGAATAGATTTCCAGTACCATCCCGCCAGGAGCTCTTGTCTTCTGGAGACGTTTGCCAAATCTTTATCTGGTCATTCATCGACGACGATCTTGCCGGCTTGCCGCGGTGCCACCATCATCGCCCTCGCCCTCGCCCTCGCCGCAAGCTTCTCCGCCTGCCCGCACGACCGCACATATGCTGGAGACTCTGCACCGCCGCAAGGTGCTCGCCCATTGACGCCGCCACTGTGCGTGAGGCCTGGAGGTACAAGAATACGCTTTAGTTGGTGTGAAATACTGGAATCATCTTTTATACCATATATATTTCTCAGGCATGCTAATTAATCTCAATAATGCTTTTCCTAACATATTTCACTTTTTTTCTTAGTTGGCGTGATTTATTCTTGATTATCTTCAACTTTATCTATCCTTCTTAATTGTGGCCGTAATGACTTGTATGAGTGTTTTTTTTTTAGTGAACGACTTGTATGAGATTAGGCTGAAAATGACAATGTATTTTTATGTTACGGATACATTAATTTGAATATGTGGGATTTCTTGTACACCAAGGATTCTACTACTTCTCTTAACCCAGATCAATATAACAATTTTTCTTCTTATGGGAGTAGAATACTCAACTGAAAACTTATAATATTTTCAACCTAATTTATAAGGTCTATATTGAAAAGCTATTAATTTGTACAGAGCTTGTATTGCCTTGTCACATGTATATTCGTGTGTTTGTTGAGGTTGGGTGATAGTAATCATGTCTAAAACATGCTGAAATTGACCAACAAATTTACCATTTGCATTCACTGATAGTTTAGTACTTGAAGCTGCTTATGGAAACTGATTATGGAAAGTGAATATTGGTGCTGGTATTGTATTCTATTTAGTTAGTGAACCAGCATCCAATTTTGGTATTGCAGTCATTCACGATTTACAAAGCCGGTAAAGTTTAGGCTAGCGTTTCAGAGTAACTTCATTTTTAGGCCTGCCTCTACCACTGTTTCATGTCCGACAAATTCAATTGTGCGGTTTTTTTATTTCAAGTTACTCCTTTCAGTCCTGCATGCATTGTTTTAGTCCACCACTGGATGTGGTCTTCATCTTTTTACTGCACTGTTGTGCCTGGGTAATTAATATTGCTTTAGCTTTAAACATTAACAAAATCTTTATATACAGGGCCATACTTTCATAAATAGGATAGCTGCATATTGACAAGTCAACATCGAGTTTTGTCCTGGTAGTTTGCAAATTGTTTTAATTTAATTAATGTTAAAACTTAAATTGCATTGTAATTGTTCGTCCATTATGAAGCCGGATTTACAAAAACAAACTGTACATGCATAATTGAATTAGGCAAGGTTCCTCGGTCTAGCATTATCAAAGCAAATCTATGTTAGCTTTCTATTATGACAATGCATAATAGTAGCTTGTTATTTATATTAATTATTAATTAAACTAACTACCAATGTAGAGCTATTTAGGGTACTCAACCATGGCAAATGTTATCTGGTTTCCAATATTTGTTGTACAGGCTTGTATCGCCTTTAATTAACCTATTTTATCATGTCGTTACAGATTAAGTACTACACGGCCTGGTGTGTAGGAGGCCAATTTTCCTTCTAATCCACCTCAAATGTGAAGTTTTTTTTGGATTTCCAAGCATTATATCCTTATTCGATTAACGTGACATTATAAATTTTATCCTATATATAACGAGATATTTTATATTCTTGAACTATTGTATGTATTATTTATTCATAAAATTCATGGACTATTTTTTTTCTTCTTTATTCTAAGCTCATCTCCAGAATTTTAGAGCATCTTAGTGAATGTGATTTCTTCATTTCATATTTTTGCAATAAGATAATAGATTGTAGCAGCGCACGGCATTCGTTGCACATTATATATCTACTATTCACCTTGTGTGCAGGAAACCATGGAACAAAATGTGCCGACCATTAATCCAAATGATAGGGATGAGTCACCTGTTGAGGAGGCAAACTATGATATGAAGACATTACAATTAGATGGTTCCCCAGATGGTGATAGTGATATATGTACAACCAATATGGAGCACAGAGAGTGCGGTGACCGGGACGATCAGGCACATATTGAGGAGGAGGTCGTTGAGGACAGGTAAAATAGGGATTTTTTTAATCTCTTTGCGTTTGGAGGCTACAAAACATAAAGATTTTTATGTATTTACATGTGGTGCCCTTGTTTTCAATACATAGTCCTCAGGTAGCAGATCATGGTGAAACAAAACAGCCAGAGCACAAGGAACACGAGATCGTGATGAAAGACACTGCTAAGCATAACAAACCAAAAAAATCTTCATCTACTCGCATCGTGTCATCTAGCAGTGTACTTTTCATAAGTTACGCTATTCATTTATTATCTAATTTTATAATAATAAAAAAATGCTAAATATGTTGTCCTCTCCAGATTATGTTTGTACCGAAGGCGATCGAGCTATAATTGAATCCGCTAGAAAAATTCCATCTTCACCAGGAAAGGAGCAGCTTGTGCTCATCGATGATACTGCAGTGTTGAGATGGCACATGGAAAGCCTTTTTCAACCAAATGAATTCCTGGGTGATGAGGTTAGAGATGCAATTCATAAAACTCAATCAACCATAGACGTATTCAATGTCCTTTCGCTCTAATGACTCAATGTATGCAGGTCATAAATGCTTATATTAACCTGCTGAGGGCCCAGGAGGGTTTGAAAAATATATCAGGAGGTAATGTCTATCTTGAAACTACACACATTACAGCATTGATGAAGCGGGATGGAGAAGAGGATGAGACCATTGAAGCCAATTACCCTACGCGTGGCACTTCCCAGATGCCTGGTTTAGTTCATAGGGTGCTAACTTACTTGGAACATGACATGGTACCAATTTTTTAAAATGATATATTATTCTTTGATTTATCAAATCTATATGCCTGACAAAATGTTTATTATTTAATTTGATAGGTGTTCCTTCCCATAAATATTTTTTAGTCACAATGGTACCTAGCCGTTATAAACGCTGACAAACGTGAGGTTCAAGTGCTAGACTCTTTGGGTGAGAGTTTCGGACGTGTTGACCTGAATAAAGCTGTGGGTATTTCTAGCGAAGGTATTTTTACAAGTTATATAATTTATAAAAGACTAAATGATTCATTTGTCTATAAATGTATATAGCTACTTGGATTGCGGAAACAGATAGATTATGTATCTGAGATGACATAGCTAAAAGAGCACAAATGGAAGGATCTTGAAGTTGATATATGGCCATTTAAGGAGATCTTCCGCGGCAAACCTCGACTACAAAAGGATGGGTATGTCAGAAAAAGCATGTGTCATATACGTGTAATATTACGCGTCTTTGACCTATTTTAGCTAACGAGTGTCTAAACCTCTATTGATGTTGCCCGTAGTTGTTCGTGTGGTTTATTCTTAATAACCTTTATAGAGTATTGGACTGGGAACGGTTTGTCAGACGAGTTCAATCAGATACATCGCTATGGACTATGTATCTTACCCCAAGTCCTGAGTGTGCACTAGATGTGGGTATTTTTTAATTATAATTAATGATGGTCATACTATCGTGCAGGATGATATGAGAGAATTTAGACACAAGCTTGTGGCCATCTTGCTATCGTCAGATCTAAATAAACGAAAGGGGTTTCCATATCTTGATAGTGATGATAATATTGGAAGCCCAAGAGATTGTACCATTATAGAGAATCCAAATATGCATGAAGCTTCCACGAAAAAGAGGAAGCATTCGGGGGAGGCTGAAACCTCACAAGTCCATTCTGATCAAGATCCCGAAGAGTTTTGGGCATTCCATGCTATGAAAGATATGGAAATAAACAAAGAAGAGATAATTGAATTACTGTGTGACTATGTCATGGCAATTGAGGGTGAAGCGACGCTTAAGTAAGTTACCTGTTACTTTTAGTTACTTTATTATTTTAATTATAATGTGCCCTCTTTTATGATGATAACCACCATCTCTGTCTAATGCTCCGCAGGAGGCCTTGGGTTAAAGGTTTTTATCCCTACAGGATTGCTCTAACTGTGAAGGACCTACAAGAGTTGTTAATGACGGATCGAGGTATCTCTTCCGATTGTTTCAACTTAGGTGTCCGGTTTCAGGCGGTTCGAGAGTACAAAACATTGAAACAATACAGTAGTATTACGAAGCATCACATGGACCTGCGCTTCTGTGTAAGCACTCATTCATAATTGATTATTATACTGTTATATTACTTTATATTAATGGTTGCCATTCTAATTATAATTTTATTTTAAAATAATCAAAATTTTACTAATCCTAACACTGTATCCTTTTATTCAAGAAAATATGTGATTTGACAAAAATGCCAGAATTTCGTAAAAAATATAGTACGAAAGAAAAGGTTGAAGCGATTGGTGTATGTGAGAAGATGGAATACAGCTTAGCACAGTGCAGATTCGTAAGTCGTTTGGTACTGCTTGATTACTTGTCTCCCATATATATTATGCTAATTGATTGATATCTGTTTGCAGTTCCTTTTGCCATGGTTGTGTACTGGTAAATATATGCTATATGTTTTTATCAGCGGAAGAAGGAGCTTACCATGATTGATCTTAGACCAATTGAGGACTGGTGTAAAGACACACTGGCACTGATGTATGCCAGACAAACTCTTGGATTTAACCATTTGTATCAGCTCTTAATGAGCGAATATATTCCTGGATGGAAAGAGGATATCTTCAAATGGAAATTCATCCGTAAGAAAAACATTACAGATGACATAGATAGGTAACTAACTCAGAGTCATGGTCTCTAATATAACACTTATGATTTAACTATGTCTCTATATTATTGATGATAAATTTTTTCACAGACGCTTAAGTGGATTTCTTGTTCTACAGTATATGTCAGCGTGGGGTAGACCCAATGTCACAAAAATTTGTATGGTGAGTATAACATACTTTGATTCAAGATTTTGTGAGATTGTTCAAAGAATACAGTATGTATAATATTTGTATTTATTTCGAACATATGTATAGAATGGTATGGAGATGCGGCGGAACTTATTTGTGAAATTATTGGCGCACGAAATAAACGGATATCGGAGACATCTTCCTGCCGATATAAAACATTACCTTAGGAGAATTACGGAAAAATCTATACAGTAGATTTTATGAGCCTGAAGCATCGTGTTATCATTATAATATAAATTGGTTGTGATGAACCCTTATAATGTTCCATGATTATGCTAATTTACCATTTGGATTAAATGTTATTTTAAATCAGTGTTTATTTTTTTATAATTTTATCGTGCGATCCATATATTTTAAGCATAAAAGTTTATTTATCCCGTAGCAACGCACGGGCACGCTACCTAGTAGAAGAAGAAGAATGTAAAAGGCAAATCAGACGTCCGCCTCTCCGTCACCGACTGACCGTGAGCTTTGATTCTGCTGGCACGAGTAGTAGAGACTAGAGCTCTGTTCCCTAAAGCTGAAAACCGCTGAAAATAAACGCTGATGATAATTTCTTGTGAGAGAAAAATACTACAGAAGGACTGAAAAATAAGCGATTTTAAGGTTTAGCGAACAGAGCCTAGAGAGGTCCGAGGAGGGGAGCCACCAGCGGTCAACGATACAGCAGGTCGCTGTTAGGTATAGCAGCCAGCTTGTCTTTCCTAAACTCATCTGGAATTGAACTACTAGTAGTTAGTACTCGATCGCGCGAGTCACGAGCTGCGCTGCGCAAGGAAAACAAAAGATTGCAGGTTTTCTAATGCCATACGGAGTATACTCCTATTACTACCACTGCTGGCACCGGCAGCAAATAGGGGTTTTCCAGCGATCGGTCACGCTGGATGCACGATTCCGTCACACATGATGACACCATCGGCGGCGGCGGCGGCATTGAGAAATGAAAAATACGTAATCGGTTGCGTCTTCTCTCCGCTTGCTGCTTCCTCCTCCGATCCGTCGTCGTGTCCATGCACGGCCACAGGTGAAAGGGACGACCCGGCTGGGGCTTCCGGAGGTCCCACCCGTGCGTTTTTTTTTATTATTTTTTGCCAGACGCCCGTGCGGTTGACAGCTACAACTTGATGGTGCACCTTGGCCACGGAATGCTTTTCGCCTCTTCCCATCAGCTGCGCCTTCAATTCGTCGTCTTTTTCGATCGAGAGGCCAGCCGTGTTTGGCAGAACAAACCGTACTGCACTGCTGCTCATGCGCCGTCCCTTTCTCTTCTGAATGTTTGGTAGTTTCACTATGGTTGAATTGAACATTGGAGGGAGGAGGAAGAACGGAGAACAGTTGTGAGTAATGCGTATCAGTGCAATCATCAGATAGATAACTGTCGTGGCAGGATCAACTAAGAGCACAACACGAGTACCAGCTGTATGCATTGCTAGTACGGTATATCTCTGCTGCACTGCTCTTCGGTCTCTGCTGGAAACTGATTTGTGAATGTGCGAGGGTCATACAGTACGTTGGTATTAACAGGGTGGAGCACGTTCATGCAAGCTCGACCTCGAAAAAACGTTGATCGACCTGGAATTTCAAATGATCCGGCACGTCAGTTTGGGACCAGTGGCAACAATTAAGATGGTTAGGTTGCAGTGTGATACACTCATACCTGTTTTTCTTTTTCTTAAGCGAATCGTGACATAGAGGAAATTAATATCGTGAAGACTTTCGGGGAAAAAGGAACAGAAATGGACATTCAGATTGTTCGTACCTCCTCCATTTCACATCAGATGTTTTATATTTTTCTAGATACATACAATTCTTCTTCTGTACACTTAAATATATACAAAATATATCTACGTCCATAGTAATAGTAGAGGAAGTAATATGATTCCTTGGATACAGTTTCACGTCATGTGATCTACCGACTCCTCAAAAAGGAATGTAAAGTTGTCCTCTGTCAAATAATTTTAAGTTTGATCAAGTTCATACAAACAACATTTATTGTATCAAATAAATATAACTAGAATTAGATGTAATGTATTTTTTAATACTTTGTATTATAAATGTTGATATTTTTTTTCCATTAACATTAGACAAATGTAGAGTTACGTTCTTTCGGGGACAAAATCTAGTGTTATCTTAGTCCCTTTGTAATAAGAAACCACTTTTAACAAATCTGCATAATTAATTTTTTAATGGCTAATTATAAGCTACTACTCTAATATTTATATCTTCATGTACCGGCCACTATTGTAAGTTGATTGGTAATTTCTCTTTTGGAGCTATATTAATATCTACCTTTAATTTTTAATTTGATGAATATTTTTTAAACAAGCTATGGTTCTCGTTGTATCTTTTCTTATAAAAAAAACTAGACTGGAAAAGTGTTCCGGATCTGCACTGCATCATTAGCAAGTTTGCTGTTGGAAAGTTTGTTGGTTATAGCATGATGATCCTGAAACTGCCCGGCCAGCCACCGGCATCAGGCATCCACGCATGTGCTGAAAAGGTCGAGGCGGCTTTCTTCTCGGAGACAATGCCATGCCTGCCTGCCTCATCGATCTTACAATGGCACCTCATCTTGTGAGATAAAGTAACCTTCCCTGAGATGCAATGCAACTAGTTGTTCCTTGTAACATGAGCTGTTCCTCATCATCCTCTCAAATATTTTTTTCCTTAAAACTGGCCTGATTGGAAAGAGAGATCTCCTTCAGCTCACACGTCTACTTGACATCCATATGGAGGAGCCTTGCACAAGCTTCAGATGCAAGTTCCAAACCAGAGGAGCGTGCGCACGTCAGCTGCTAGAACTCATGGTACAGTACCATAATCTGCAAGCGCACAGCGTTGCCGTCAATCATTTCTACAACTAATAAGCCTAAAGAGGAGGCTTTCGTTTGGTGCGACCAAAATTTGGGGTCGTCCGTCCGCCTCCCCTGCGATACCCGCACGCGTCGCCGTCTCCACTTGCGTCCACCACCAACCATGGCCCCGGCGCCGTCACGGAGCGCTTCCCTCACCCAGACGGCCAGACCCATTCGCCGCCCGGCTTCTTCTGGAACCGTCGCGCACGACGTCCCCCGGCGCCACTCCGCCTGACCGCCCGGCCGCCGCAACCGCAACGCCACGAGCCGCCTCCCCGCCCGCCGGCACACCCCGCTCGGCCCAAGCTCACCGCCGCCGCCTGCTACTGCCGCCCCCGCCCGGCTTCTTCTTCGCGTGGAACCGCGCCTCCCTGCCCCGACGCCACATCCGCCCGCCGGCACGCCCCGCCCGCCCCAAGCTTGACCTCCGTCACGGCTCCTCGCCCACGCCGCAATGCCCCAGCCAAGGTCACGCCACCGCCCCGAAGCCGCCACGTCGCCCAAGGCCCGGCAAGGGCGTGCTCGGCGCAGCACCCACCAGGTTAGGTTCACACGGGAGCATCAGCCACTCAGACAAGGCACGCGGCTGATGATGGCATGGGCGGCGAGTGGCAGGAGGAGGAGCCCGGCAAGAGCGGCGATGACGTCGACACGGGCTTGGGCCAGCACCTCTCCTCACGAGCGCGAGGGGCAGCCCGACGCCCGTCCCCGCCAGATCAGCTCCTCTGCACCGCCAGATCAGGTCCTTCAAGCTCGAGCGCGGGCACGCGGGGCAGAGATCTCGCCAGAGAAATGGACATGTCCAATGCTCATGAATACATCAACCAGATGTTCCCCATAGGTACGCACGTTCACGCTCACGCTCGAATCGAATCGGTGTTACCTTGCTTGCACGGGACTTAGGTCGCGGTGCTGTGCTGCGGCAATGGGCTCTTTTCAGGTGTGCTGTTGTTCGGAGCTCCTAGGGCTACAATTTGCTTCCAGTTTTGCGCACGATTTAATAGGTCAATGAAGAACTTGCTGCAGCAACAAGTGATTTTCAGCTCGATTTTTTTCACTTGTTATGCACTATTAACATTTCTCACTATGATGCTATTGGATCAGTTGATTAAGCATCGTGCATCCTGCTTGGTCAGATAACTGGATTAGTAAAACAAAATGGCGGGTATAAAGAAGCAGCTGCACAGCTTAACTTCAGGTTTTGGCAACTTCACCTAAATGGTGTTAACTTATGTACCGTTTCGGCTGTTGAGCAACTTCAGTTATGGCTTCAAAATGGTTGTATAAAGAAGCAGCTACACAGCTGAGGTAAGATTGACTTAATTAGCTCATGAACCTGTAAAAGATCTAGAATTGATTTCAATGTCTGAAATATTTTAACCCGTTGTTAAACGAAAAAGAGGAAAAACATTTTTATTTGTACTCCTACTTATTTCAATGCCTGAAATCTTTCTCCTTATTCATTGCAGTGGCCTTACACATGATTTAACTTCACATGGTGGTGAAATATTATGCTCTTTGTTTAAAGTTAACAATACAAAACAAATATTATAATTAGAAATATCATAGTATGCTAGCCTGTTTGAACTGGAGTGGTTTAGGAAGCATTTTTGCTACAGTACTTCATGCTTTTATTTTGTTGAGATAATTAACTATGCATAATTTTGCATACTAATGGGGTCCATAAGCATGCCGATTCATTTCAACAGCATCTGCAGGTAGCTTGAGATTCGCATGTGTGCTCATTAGGTAGCTGCAGCTCTTGTGTATTGATCAGATTTTGTCGATGGACTTGATATTATTCAGTCATGATTATTCTTTAGCCTCCATAGAGT
Organism: Eremochloa ophiuroides; assembly: GCA_038502445.1. Taxonomy (NCBI): domain Eukaryota; kingdom Viridiplantae; phylum Streptophyta; class Magnoliopsida; order Poales; family Poaceae; genus Eremochloa; species Eremochloa ophiuroides. The sequence continues at coordinate 79,921,234 of JAHLJS010000002.1, forward strand.
GGTGCACCCTCAACTTATATTCTTTGATTTAAAGTAATTTGAGCCACTTGCTTATGGTGGTTACACAGGATGAAACAGGGCTTCTAAACGTCTGGATGCTGGAATTACTGAAAAATTCTTCCTAGAAGAGTTAGATATACCAAGTAATAAATACTATTGCTCTGCTGCTTGAATTTTAGAAAAGTCAACTAGCTATAATTATATGGCTATCTATGGAACTACTGTGTGGCTGTTATATAGCTATAATCAAAGATTGTATTTTTTCACTGTATGTTGGGTTGTGCTTAGCGATTTGAAATTGAATGGACTCAAGACAGATCCTTGATGAGATTGGTGGTTGTTCATTGCTTGAAACTTTGTAAGTAGGTTTAAGTTTGGCTTATTGTCATTTTATTTTATTTTCCCAAAAATGGTTTAGTTCAGTTATTCATTGGCTTGCTGATGCCAGGATCTCAGAAAGTTGTTTCAGGGGCCGCTCTGATTAATGGGTGCATTCAGAATGGTGATACACCTCTCGGTGCTCCTATTTTTAGCAGAAAATGAGAGAAGATGGTATTGCTCCTAAAGAGTTCACCTACACGATCAATTCTGACAGCATCAGTGGCCAACATGCCTCTCCAAATTCATTTCCAGGTGAATGGTCATAGCAATGCTATTTGGTTCAAATGGTCAGAGCCTATAATAGCTTGTTTGTGTTCTTGTGTGGTCAGTCTATGATACAGAGATATCTAGAGGCTTATAGGACAAAAACACTAAGCGTTTTTATTGTTTCTGTGATAAGTGAATTAGCTTGTTTCATATATACTTTTGGGAATTATAGGAGCCGCTTATCAGGATATTATAGCTGTTGGTTATGTATATCATATCTTCATGGTTCAAGCATCAAGTAATCTTTCCTCAATATCTCTGTAATCGATTGATTTCCTATTTCTGTGCATAACATCATGTACTACAGTAATGAGTGGGAGGCTAACATGCACGGTTTCATTTTTCTTTTAGCATAATACGACTAATGCATGTTTTTATGTATTGCTTATAGCTTATTTTATTATTTTAGACATTGGTGAAATCTTATTCTTTGAAGACTGAAGACCGATGAAAGAGAAAAAGCAGATCGGTGCCACATGTGTACAATGGGGTCTGCCTCGTATGCAATATGATGTAATAGGTTCATACATTATGAATAATATGGTTTCGTGTCAATTTGGAGTTGCATTTTAATTATCTATTTTTTTAAAGACTTATGTAATCTTGAGACTTCAAATTGATGACTGTAAAACCCTTTTTAATAAAAGTATAACACAATTTGTACGTAAATTATTGTTATATTATAGGAGTATAAATATTCCCGTTACAACGCACTTGCAAGCAGCCAGCCAATGAATAGGTGAGAATGCAATGTACCCTGACATTTCTTCTAGGATCTTATTTGATGTAGCTGTTGCTTTCATTGGTCGTGTGGGGATTCTGATGGTAGCCTACTAACTAAGCCAATGCAGTTCGTTCTTACTGCTAATTATTAATGAAATTATGAGGTGTACATACATGCAAGCAACAACATTTTGTCAAGCATCTAACCACAAATGTGCATGAACTCTTGTGGCCTTAGGTTAGCTGATGAATGATTCCTTTTGAAGGAAATAAAAGTACCAAGTGGAATCCAGACTATATAATTAAGAATCCTCACTTCAGATGGGTTAAAAATTGGTGAGGAAGAGGATGCAATATCTGCAGACATGAGTTCACTGCATATGGGAATGTCCGGCCTTTAAATGGCAGCTATTTTGCTTCAGCAACCGGGTGGTTTCACAAGTGGAATGGCATCCAGCAAGAGATCACGGGTAGCGTGCAGCCGAAAGTTTTTTATGAGATCAGCTCTGCTGTTCGAATATTTGGGAGTGCTAATGATACTGAAGTGCATGTTACTCTGTGGGTACAAAATATAGTCGTGAGTGATATGTGGACTTGCCAAGTAAGTTGTTTTTGTTTGTTGTTCTTTGTTGGCAATGCTCTTTTTAGGAGTCAATGACATTATTACACCTAACTATTTTTTTCTATAACCAATGTGCTTCCTTTAACCAGGCTGTTATCCTCCCGCTGGAAAAGACATTTTTTTAGATGGTCTTGTCTTCTCCAGCAAGAAAGTTCCTCGCTGCACCATGCCCAAAAATTGAGGGCTGTAGGCTAATTGCTTATTTCAGTCTGAGATTATTTGCTTGTGAATGATCCTGACTCTTGAGAATTGTGAAACCTTTATTTTTGCTATAACTTTATTTTTATCATGCGATCTGTATATTTTTATATAAAAGGTTACTTGTCCCGTAGCAACGCACGGGTAAGCTACCTAGTTGACTATATGTCTGTTCCAGATCATCTTTAGGCTGCTATCACATGGAAGGATATTTTGTTCTTTTGGGAAATTCATCTAGCACATGTGCCGCTGACGGATGACTTTTATGAAGATTATTTTGTTCTTAGCCCTAACAATTATATGGCTAATTGTAACTACATATATATTATTATATAATGGTGTCTTTCAGTGGAGTTGATCTTGATTATTTGGAGCATATAAGTATTGAAATTGAAAATGCTTATTAAAATGCTTTGTGTGTGCATAATGCACAGTCCTCATGTGCTTATTCTACCGCCAACATGAGAAATACTGTTTTTTTTTTAATTGCAGCAAGTAAAATAGTGAGAGAGCATGTGTACACTGAGTTATATTTGGGCCAAAACTGCAACTAGGCTTTCCTATTTCAAGTGAAGAAGCTGCTTGTTTGATTAGCCATTGGATGAGGAATGAAGGGCATCCGGTGAGTGATAAGTCACAGGTGACTTGCCTTCTGTAAGTTAGAGAATCCAGACCGCTCTGCAACTGGGTTCTTCCCTTTTCTGAAGGACAACATGGCTTAAAAATAATTTCTGCACCTGCTCCACCACTTGCACAAAATGTTTGTGCTCGACAACTTCCATTACCATCACTGATCTGTATCACCAACCGGTACGTGTCTCCATGTCATCGTTATCTCCAATCAATTGAGATAAATACGTCGCCATCGCCTTCCCCAACTTGTTACACTCTGTAGGAGTCTCTGGTCCGGTCAGGGGTCGTGGCGACCTCTTGGCGACTCAGAGGGCAGTGCCGAACCTAGCCAGTTCTAGTGTTTCGGAGGGGAAAATCCCCGGTTTCCATATCTAATCGGCTCAGTAGACACCCAATCGCAGCTCCCTAGTCTTGGCTGGTTGGCGCGGTGGGCGGCATGAGCAAGGTCGGCGGTGGAGTTGGGGGCAGCGGGGGCAACAGCGTCGGTGGTGGCGGGGGTGGGGGTGGAGGAGGCAGCGGCGGTGGTGCTGGCGCAGGGAGGGGCTGGGGCGCGAAGGGCAAGCGTAGCAGTGTGTGGGGTGATGATGGCTTGGAGGGGCTCCTGAAGGGCCTGAAGCTGTCGGAGGAGGAGTTGAGCAAGGCGAAGGGAGCAAGGAGGATGGAGGGTGGCGATAGGGATGAGACACCATAGGCAGTGGGGAAGCTGTTCTCGAGCAAGCCGGGGTTCACGGAGGGGTTAGTGCAGACTCTTGGTAGAATCTGGTGTCCAGGACAAGGAATCCGTTGCAAGGACCTTGGGCAAAATTTCTTCCACTTCAAGTTTCTGCAGGCGGGTGGCAAAAGGAGGGCCATCACTGAGGGTCCCTGGGAGTTTGGGGGGTGACCTGCTGGTGGTTGCAGACTTTGACACGAGCAAGAGGGTGAAGGACATTGATTTTAATCACATCCCGCTTTGGGTCAGGGTCTTCGACCTCCCCCTAGGTATGATGGATGCTGAAAATGGAATGCTGCTGGGGAGCCGGTTTGGGAGAGCTTTGGCGGTTGACACGGAGGAGGATGGAACAGCTGTTGGGGGTTTTCTGAGAATAAAGGTGAAGATTGATATTCGCAAGCCCTTGAGACTTGGTATTCTGGTGGAAGGAGAAGAAGGGGAGGAGGATTGCTAGTGCCCGGTATGCTATGAATTCATCCCAAATTTCTGCTATGGCTGTGGGCGTCTCGGCCATGTAGAAAAGGAGTGTGATTTCTGTGTAGAGGAGGAGGTGGGTGGCAGGCAATTTTGGGAATGGATGCGGGTGACTCCTTCTCGCTGGAAGGGGCAAGGAGAGCAGAAACACAAGTGGTCAGGAGGAGGGAGTTCAGGCAGTGGCAAGTTTGGGCGGAACAGGGAGAGCGGTAGGGCGAGTTTGGTTCTGGATCGTGCCAGGCCGCGAACTTCTTCTCTTAATGAGAAGACGGAGGGTGACCCTGATCTCCAAGTTGTCGGCACGAGCCCAGCAAAAAAGGCAGAGTGTGAGCCTGGGGAGAAGACGGTGAAACCAAAATACCTTGCTTTTGGGAGGAGTCGGTCGGGGCTGCACCAGGGGATGCTATAGGTGTGGGACAGCTGGGGCTGAATGAAGATTTCGAGGGGGTTGCTGGAGGACTTGACGTGGGCAGCAGTTGGGCGGGGGTGGGGGGGAGTCTAGAGTGCGAGAAGGTACCGGCTCTCATAGAGGGGGCTGTTGTGCACACTGAAGAAAGGGATCCGGAGGTTGAAAAGGACATGGAGGTGGATGGAGAGCTGGTACAGGTGGCAGGGACAGAAAGGGAGTTTGGGTTGGAGGTTGAAAAAGGAGAAAATAAAGGAGCCGGGGGAGCAAAATCTGTGCGCTTTGGGGGCTGGAGGGAGGTCGGTAGAGGAGGCTGAGGTGGTGGGAAGGAAGCCTGGTTCGTTTCGTCGCCGGCAGCGTGTTCCGGGTGACATGAATGGGGTGCACGTGGTGGATCCCGAGAAGAAAAGGAGTCGAGGGTCGGAGAATGAGGAGGAACGTTTGGACAGCAAGAAGAAAAAAGGAGTTGGGGCACAAGAAGAGCAGCAGGAGGTTTGGGGCGGTAAAGAAAAGGTGGATCAGTCCTACCCAGCCAAATGAGGCTTATTGCCTGGAATTCCGGGGATTGGGGAACGGCCCGGCAATTCGTGGCCTTCTGGAGCTCCAGAAGGAGGAGGCCCCAGACGTGTTGTTTCTATCCGAGACGAAGCATGACGGCAAGTGGTTGGAATGGCTTAGGTGGAGGCTGGGTTTGACGAACATGGTTGCGAAGGATAGTGTAGGAGCGAGCGGAGGGCTCGCTGTCTTTTGGAGGAAGGACATCGACCTCACGGTCAAAGGCATGTCTAAATACCACATAGATATGGTAATAAAGGAGGAGGATGATTTTGAGTGGAGGTTCACGGGGATGTATGGGGAGTCTAGGAGTGAGGAGAAGGAGAGGACATGGGATACTCTCCGGACCTTGTACAGAACCCTTTCCTTACCCTGGGTGTGTGCAGGCCACTTCAATGAGGTCCTTTTTGCTCGTGAGAAGGAAGGTGGGACGCTGAGACCGGAGGCGGCAATGGAGAGTTTCAGGAGGGCGCTGGAGGATTGTGACCTCCATGATCTTGGCCATGTGGGTGATGTGTTCACGTGGCGCAACAATCATCACAATGTGGGAAGTTATACTAGAGAGCGCTTGGATCGGGCCCTTGCTAACACAGCATGGAGATGCAAATTCCCTCTAGTCCGTGTTATCAACGGCGATCCAAGACACTCAGATCATAGACCTGTGATTGTGGAGGTGGGTGAAAGGGAGATTCGGAAGTGGGAGGGACCACGGGAGGTTTTGAGAAATTTTGAAGCTCGATGGCTGGAGGAGGACTGTGTGGCTAAGGTGGAGGAGGCCTGGGGCGAGGCTCTTTTGGCAGGCACCACCACTCTTTTGGAGCTGCAAGGCCGGGTGTTGGGGGAGTTGTGGGAGTGGGATCGGTCAGTATTGGGGGAGCTGGAGAGAAGGATAAAAAACGCTATGAGGGAGCTAGACAGATGCAGAAGAAGGGGGATTTCCCAAGAAAATGTGAATCGGGAGCATGTACTGCGTTTTAAGTTGGAAAGGTTGGAGGACCAGCTTCATATGTACTGGAAACAGCGAGCCCACAACTCGTGGCTGCTTAATGGCGACCGGAACACAAAGTTTTTCCATGCCTTTGCATCGGAGAGGAAGAGGAGAAATATGGTGAAGCGTCTGGTGGATGGAGGAGGCAGAGTGGTGGAGGGGGATCGGCTAAAGACGTACATTGCTGATCAGTACCAAAACCTTTTCTTCACACAGGCTAGAGGAGATGCTGAAGAAGTGATGGGCTGTGTGCAGCAGTGCGTCACACCAGAGATGAATGATTTGTTGCAGGCCACCTATTCAGGAGAGGAGGTGTGGAAGGCATTGGAGGATATCGGAGATCTCAAAGCGCCTGGTGTCGATGGCATCCCTGCCATTTTTTACAAGCGCTTTTGGGGACTGATTGGGGAGCGGGTGAAGTCAGAGGTGCTGCAGGTCCTGAATGGGGGAGCAATTCCCCATGGCTGGAATGACACACTGATAGTTCTCATCCCGAAGATTGACAAACCAGAGAAGCTCAAAGATTTGAGGCCTATCAGTTTGTGCACAGTGTTATACAAGCTGATCTCCAAAGTGATTGCCAACCGGCTAAAAGTGGTGCTGCCAGATGTAATTTCACCCTCCCAAAGTGCTTTCGTGCCGGGGCGTCTGATCACTGACAATGTTCTCTTGGCATATGAGTTAACACATCATATCAAGAATAAGAGGAAAGGGGCTGATGGGGCAGCAGCAATCAAGCTTGACATGAGCAAAGCGTATGAACGTGTGGAGTGGAGCTTTTTGCATAGCATGATGATCAAAATGGGCTTTAGATGCCAATGGGCTGATCTGGTAATGAGATGTGTTTCTACAGTGAATTATCGCATTAAAGTCAATGGAGAATTCACGGACACAATTACACCTCAGAGGGGGCTCCGGCAAGGAGACCCACTCTCGCCGTACCTGTTCATCATATGTGCTGAGGGGCTGTCTGCTATTCTACAGAGGGCAGAGAGGGACCGAAAAATTGTAGGCATCAAAATTTGTCGTGCTGCGCCAAGTGTCAACCATTTGTTTTTTGCAGATGACTCCCTAGTCTTGATGCGGGCTAGAAATGAGGAGGCGGCAGAGCTGAAGAGAATTTTGGAAGTGTATGAGAGGGTGTCTGGACAAGTGATCAATAAGGATAAATCATCAATCCTGTTCAGCCCAAACACAGCAAGAACAGTAAGGGAGGAAATGAAAGCTGCTCTCTCGATTTCACAAGAGAGGTGGGGGGAAAGGTACCTGGGTCTGCCGGTGTCCATTGGGATATCAAAAAAGAAAACATTTGCATATATAAAGCAGAAAATCTGGTGCAGAGTGCAATGTTGGCAGGAGAAGATGCTATCGAAGGCGGGCAAAGAGATTCTAGTCAAGGCGGTGGCGCAAGCCATCCCTACCTATGCTATGTCCTGCTTTGACATAACAAAATCACTATGCAATGAGCTGAGTGCAATGATGAGTAGGTACTGGTGGAGTCAACAAGACAAGACACACAAGATTCACTGGCTTAGTTGGGAGAAATTGACACGATCGAAGAAGAAGGGGGGTTTGGGATTCCGGGACCTACATTTTTTCAACATGGCGATGCTGGCAAGACAAGCATGGAGGCTGTTGACCAACCCGGATAATTTATGTACTAAAGTGCTCAAAGCTAAATATTTCCCTAACAATAGTATCCTGGATTGTCGAGCTAAAGAAGGTATTTCATACTCCTGGAGAAGTATTTTGCAAGGGGTGGAGTTGCTAAAGAAGGGGCTCATTTGGAGGGTTGGGGATGGAAGACAAATAAAAATTTGGACAGATCCATGGATTCCAAAAGGGATGACACGCTGCCCTGCTACGCCGCGAGGAAGCTCCCTGTTAACAAAGGTGGATGAACTGATATATGGAGGTTGGGATGAACAGCTAGTACGGGACACGTTCTGGTTTGAGGACGCAGAGGCTATCTTGTCGATTCCAGTTGGGGATGAAAGGCCGGACTGACCTGCTTGGCACTTTGATGCAAATGGTCAGTTCTCGGTGAAGTCAGCCTACAAGGTTGCAGTGCAGCATCGAGATAATGACGCGGGAAGGAACGCGGAGGGATAAGGGGATGGCGGAATGGGGGGAGCTCAATTCCCATGGTACAAGATTTGGCAGCTGAAGGTGCCCAACAAAGTCCAAATGTTCCTGTGGCGTTTTATTCATAACAGCCTTCCAGTTCGAAACAACCTGAAGAGAAGGTAAGTCAAGACTGAAACTGTCTGTCCGATGTGCAAGAGACTGGATGAAGACTGCGGACACATTTTATTTAAATGCAAGAACGCAAGGGACTGCTGGCGTGAGATGCAAATGGAGGACGCCCGGGGCTGCTTGGCACAGTGCAGGTCAGGGAAAGAAGTAGCTGAAAAAATATGGACAATGCAGCCTGAGAAACAACTGAAGATCGTGGTGTGGCTGTGGAGATGGTGGACAGCCAGGAACAAGGCTAATGTAGGTGAAAGGGTGCAACGCACTGGGGAGGTATGCAACTCGGTGCATTACCACCTGAGTGAATATGCAAAACTAAAAGGAACAGAGAAACAGCGTGTTCAACCGCAAAAGGCAAAATGGAAACCACCACCGGAGGAGCAGTACAAATTGAATGTGGATGCAGCCTTCTCAGCTCTAACAAGGAAGGGAGGATGGGGTTGTGTGGTGAGGAACAATGTTGGGGATGTACTGGACATGGGAGCAGGTGATATACAAAGGGCAGGAAGTGCACTTCATGCCGAAGCCTTGGCTGCCCTACATAGCTTACAAAGAGCAGAGCAGCTGGGGATGACAAGGTTGATCGTGGAGATTGATGCTTCCAACCTAGGCAAAGCACTGACCACCAGCTTGATGGACAATGGCCCGGAAGGGGCTCTGTTTAGGCAGATCAGGTCTGTAATGGCTAGAAACTTTGTTTCATGTTTCATCTCAATCTGTCCTAGATCATGCAATAGAGTGGCTGATTGTATGGCCAGCCATGGTGTAGCTGCCTTTCCTGATGGAGGGCGAGCGTTCTGGTGCCAGGCACCCGACTTTGTAAACGATATTGTCTCCAGCGATCTGGCTGGAGCTTTGGGTTTATAAAGAGCTGTGATTCTCAAAAAAAAAAAATTTGAGATAAATACAAGTATTGCCCAATAATTTCCGGCTCATCAACGAGACTTGCGACTTTTTGATTAATTCACCCGATTACCAGTTTTCTAATAAACCCACTACTAATATCAGTTTTCACTCCTAAGGAACCTCCCCAATAGTTGGCTATTTGGCTAGCTATTCTGACGTGAACACGTAAAAAGTAAGAGAGAGTAGTTACTAACGACGAATAAATAGCTGATTTATTTCACGTGGTCCAAGAACCTGAGAGACGAACATATGAGTCATCGATACAGAGAATATACTCCCTCCATATTGATAAAAGATGACGTTTTAGAAAAGGTATTGGTCAAATATTGGGAATATAAATCATGAATAACTTTTAAATGGTTAAGTTTGAAAATATGAAAACTATATAAATAGATTTGCCTTTAAATATATTTTCATAAAAGTACACATATATCACTTTTCAATAAATATTTTTATAGAAATATGAAGTCAAAGTCATGCGTTGAAGACCGTGTCGTTGTCCTATACGTCATCTTTTGCCAATACGGAGGGAGTATAAAATAGTCTTGCTTTTGTCTCTCACCTCCATATTAGCTAGCTAAGTAACTAGCACCGCTGCGGACGCCTTGATAATCCCATCTTTTTTTAGGAGGGGAACCACTCACCAACAGTTTAGTACACAAGACTCCAGACTATCTTCAACAGGAGACCTATTGAGGTACCCAAATCCAAAATAGGTCTTCAGTAGGATATCTATAGCTTTCAACAGAGTATCTATACTAGAAAATCCATTTTTTGTGTCAAGAGAGGCATAACTCAAATTTGAATATCCTCTCTCCCTGAAGAACCATTTGCAAAAAGGTGGTCTTTTAGGTCATGTTATTGGAGAAAAAAAACAGGTATTGAACACTTTACATGGTCACGATTGTTGAAGACAGTCTTACATGTTACAAAAATAGAGTGCGCGTGCTTATCTTTCCACGTATATTGAAGACAAGTTCAAAAAAAACTAAGCAATTGGAAAGGAAAGTTACTATTGATTAAGAAGTTGGTCCTGATTAATTCCCTGCTAGCTAACTTGTTTAGCCGGTTCATGTACCTTTTTTAAGGTCCCTAGAGGAATCCTTCGTAAACTAATCACGTTTTTTGGGCAATGTGAGAGCGCACAAAGAAATATCGGTCTCGCTAGACAGAGTGTTATTTGTAAACCCAAGGATTTTTGTGGACCAGGCACAAAAAATCCAAACATTCCAAATAGATGGCTACCGAATAAATGGTTGTTAGGCTCATAGATGAAGATGGCGTACGGCAAAGGCTTCTACCAAAATAAATATTTGTCTAACAAAACGCTACCTTGGATGGCTTCTACCAAAAGATGATGGCTTCTACCAAAAGAAATATTTGTCTAACAAAACGAGACCTTAGATGTGTCATGGTATTTGTCCGAAGTTCCTACAGGCTACAGCCAACCAAACGTGGCTTAAACTGTAGGCTCTGGTACTGTCGATGAGAGATCGTCGGCAATCTATCGAGAGGTATACCCGAGATAGTAGATTGATCGGTGAAGGTGCGCCTGAGACGAACAAGCGTTACGCAGAAAGCGTGAGACACAAGGTTTATACAGGTTCAGACCGTCGTGAGGCGTAATACCCTACGTCATGTGCGTTACTGTACTGTATTGCTGGTAGATGAGTTGTGATCTACATGTTGGATCCCTGCCTCTCCTTATATAGTCTGAAGGGACAGGGTTACAAGTAAACTAGTACAATAACCGTGCGGTGCAGCCTTGCGCCATATGTCTTTGTCTTCTGGGCCGGGCCAGCTTTGATGGTGCGGCCCATGTAGTGCCATACGGGTATACGAGTATATACCCCACAGGTAGTCTCCGAGCACCTTGCATTCGTCGGGAGGTGCAGATCTTCGGAAGTTGCTTGACCAGACGGATGTAAGGAGCTCAGAAAAAATTTGAAAAAAAGTTTCTCTTTGATGACGTGTATCCACTTTTGGTTCGCCAGAATCCAACCCCTTCACCGTTAGGTGAAGTGTATACACTTAGTCCCCGAGCCTGATAGTAGGTGACGTAGTCACATGATGTCAGGGTCCAAGTCTTTATTCTTACTGATCATGTGAAGTGTCGACGAAGTCCCCGAACACAGCAAGTGATCGAGAAAAATCTTCCGAGTAGCCGAGGCGACGACGAAGTCCCCGAGCACAGCAAGTGATCGGGAAAAAAATCCTCCTAAGCAGGCGAGGCGATGACGAAATCCCTGAGTACAGCAAGTGCGCGGGAAAGAAATCTTCCGAGCAGGCGAGAAGTCAGCGAAGTCCCCGAACACAGCATCGTGCGCGGGGCAGTCTTCTGATCAGGCGAAGTGTTGACGAAATCCCCGAGCACGGCGAGGCGCATATCAAGACACCCGATGTGCTGCCCAAGATCAGCACCTTGATCCGAACAGCGTGGAGTGTGTTGCTAGCTCGGCGACAAGACCTAAGCGTGGCCGGTGGCGACGAGGAGTGACGTCAAGGACGGCGAGGAGCGGCGACAAGTCCCCAGCGTGGTCGAAGACGGGTTTTGAGCAGCAGGGGGTCGGCGAGTAGCGACGACGAGTCCCTAGCGTGGTCGGAGATGATGTCTGAGCAGCGTGAGGACGGCGAGGAGCGACGGCGACGAGTCCCCAGCGTTGTCGGAGATGGTGTCCGAGCAGCGCGATGATGGCGAGGAGCGGCGACGAGTCCCGAGCGTGGTCGAAAACGATGTCCGAGCAGCGCGAGGACGGCGAGGAGCGGCGACGAGTCCCCAGCGTGGTCGAAAACGATGTCCGAGCAGCGCGAGGACGGCGAGGAGCGACGACGAGTCCCCACCGTGATCGGAGATGATGTCCGAGCAGCGCGAGGACGGCGAGGACTGACAGCGACGAGTCCCCAGCGTGGTCGGAGGCGAGGAGCACGAGGACGGCAAGGAGCGACGAGAGCTCGACGGCGAGTTACTGCAAAATAAATATGTACAGTGGGTAGTACATGATGTAGATTTTGGAGCGGATCCCAATATTGTAGAATGCATGATAAGATTGTCCTGTTTCTTACTCTTGTCAGGTCACGTAATTTCCCCTGGTAGTTGGCCTGTTACGTTTAAGCACCTGACCCGGCGTCTGGTTCAGAGGTTTCTTAACATGACCTATGTTTGTAACGGCTTACGGGGCGAAGACAGGTTTCATGGATTAAGGCGTGTGCTATCAATGGTACGTTAAGCAACCCTTGAGAGGAGAAAACGGAGAGATACTTACTATCTCGTCGGTGGAGAAAATCTTCTGAGTGCCCAAGCGTGGTCGGGGTTTATGGAGAAATCGTCGGCGAGTTGTCCGAGGATTTGTTGGGGCTTTTGGAGAGGTCGGCGGCGAAGAACCATGGGGATAATTTCCGGCGATATATGAAGGTCGAAGAATATGAAGAGAGATATTAAAAATATCACTAGTTTGATTGACGTCAGGCGAAGCAGTCGGCGCGTCGAGGAGTCGCTTGACGCTGGCTCGCATGATGGCTCGACGTGGCTCTAGAGGCCACCGTAAAGTGTTGACGACAGACTACGATTAATTTTCTGTCATTAAATATCATATAGATTCTTGAAGAAATCCGAAGACGAGTAATATATAATAAAATATTTAATTAAGAGAAAACTAAGACTTAGCTTCTGGGATTGCAGCGAGAGGTCGCCTGGTTTTGCGGATCGCACGTGACCATAGTCATCAAGTACGCACGGCTCTGTAGATTTGGACGTAGATTTATTTCATTGCTTGTGTGATAGTTGAAGTTGGACGTCGCCGCTGCTTGTGCTTGATCTACGATGCCTCGGATAATCTCCCTTCGGCTGCTGCCATGATCGGCTCGCATGTCGCCACGTAGGAGCCTGGCCTGGCGGCGCGCGTGGTGGAGACAAGCCGCAAGCAACACGAGGTGGACCACGGCACCGTCGGATAGGGATGACGTCGGTCGTAGACCCTGCGCCATGTTGCTATAGGCCGCATCTTCATCCGATGCCATCGTCAGATGCAAGTACGCGATAGGACACCGGGCCTCGAAGATCCTCGTAGTGAAGAGCTGATTTGTTGTTGACGTGGACAATCTTGAAGTCCGCCGCACCCTCGATCGTATTAGATCGAAAGCCCGATGAAAAAATTTCCAATCTGGTTCGCCGCCCGTCAGGTGCCGTTGCTGTGGTCAGTGATGACGAAAAAATCACCGTCTTGTTCAGTCATGGGATCAGGAAGCACACTCCTTACCTGGCGCGCCAACTGTCGACGAGTGATCGTCTGCAATCTACCGAGGGATATACCCGAGGATAGTAGATTGATCGGTAAAGGTGTAAAGGTGCACCTTGAGACGAACAAGCGTTACGCAGAAAAGCGTGAGACACAAGGTTTATACAGGTTTAGGCCGTCGTGAGGCGTAATACCTACGTCCTGTTTGTTACTGTATTGTATTGCTAGTAGATGAGTTGTGATCTACATGTTGGATCCCTGCCTCTCCTTATATAGTCTGAAGGGACAGGGTTACAAGTAAACTAGTACAATAACCGTGCGGTGCAGCCTTGCGCCACACGTCTTTGTCTTCTGGGCCGGGACCAACTTTGATGGTGCGGTCCATGTAGTGCCATGCGGGTATACGGGTATATACCCCCACAGGTACAATCAGGGCTTATTTCTATAAAATCAATTGGATATACATCCGACCGCCTATTAACAGCGCACTGAAAACAACCAAATTACTAGCAAGTTCGACACCGGAGTACACATGGTGGGGATTGTTAGAAGTTTTGGGCTGTGGCCCAAATATATCCATAGAAATCCCAAATGCCCACTCATATATGCATATGTGGTATGGTATGGGACTTTAGTCCCACCTTACTAGTTTAGGAGGAGTAGAGACCAACTTAAAAGTGTGGGCTATCTTTAACTAGTTGAAACTATGTGAGAGAGGAAAAAGGAAGAAACACACCGTGCTCGCTTGCCTCGCCGGGGCGGGGCTAATGGGCGCGCACGCACGACATGCGCGTGAATGGTCCGGCGATTTCCCGCTTCAACCCTTGCGGGTGCGCGGGTTTCCTTTTGCCACTCGAAATTTTTGCATGTATGGAGAAAATTACGCTGGCCTGTTTTGATAAACAATTATTCTCGTATTATGGTAATTGTTGAAACGGGCAAGTCAATTATCATAATGTTGTGATTGAGCGCTAATTGGTTTCCTTAGCTGCGACGCGTGACGTGCCATCGACGCCGAGAGAGCAGGTTCCGAAGCCGACGTCCTCTCGTGTCCCTACACGGGGTAGGGGGCGTATCAGGTTTTTGGGAAACGCCGTCGTGACTGCTCGCTGAACATCTTCTTCCCTCTACGCCCAGTGTTCGGCGATATCCATCGACGGTCTGCTTCCTCTTCCTTCAGCGCTACTAGCGCCGACAACCTCACTGTAAGGATGTCTACTCTCTCTCTTTCGTTCTCGTATCCTTACTGTTACTAGCACTAGATGGCGTGACTTTGTCTCAGATTGTAGTGCTAGTGTTAAATCACATATCTATGATACATGTCGTTGGTCTTTTCCTTATTGTCAGAATTAATTTGTGTATCGCTAAATTGCTATTATTTCCAACAGCGCCCACCTAATCTAGGAACTGCTGCAGGAACTCGATCACCTTGTCAACGTCATCCGGCAGGACATCCTTCACCGCTTCTGCGGCTGGCGAACCGCTCCCCCCACGCGGCGAGGAGCGGTGTCCTCGCCGCGTCCAGGACCCTGACGCCGACCATCTTCTCGAACACCTTGAACCACCCCAGGTAGCTGCCCAGCACCACGTCCACGAACCCGACGCCGTCGCCGCCGAAGTAGTCCCTCCCGCCGGAGCAGTCCTTGAACGCGCCCTCCAGCGTCTCCAGCGCCGCCATGATCCACGACGCTGCATCCGCCTTCTTCTCGGCCTCCCGTGCGAACAGGATCGTGTGCCATGGAGACCCGACCTACGTACGCCCAAGGCAAATAAAGCGACTAATTGCAACTTGTTTCAAGAAAGATGATGTTTTCCGGCTTACCTTGTCGTCGACGAAGGCGGCCCAGAAGCGGGCGGTGGCACGGCCGTAGGGGTCGGCTGGGAGGACCGATGGTCCGGTGCCGGTGAAGACCTCGTCGAGGTACTGAACGATGACCTGGGACTCGGCGATCGGCTTGGCGTCGTGGATGAGCACGGGCACCTTCTTGTGCACCGGGTTGGACTTGAGAAGGAGCTCGCTCTTGTTGAGGAGGTCCTCCTCCACATACTCGTAGCTGAGGCCCTTGAGGTTGAGCACGATTTGGACCCTGTTGACGTACGGGCTGTCCCACACGCCCAGCAGCTTCAGCTCATCACCTCCCTTGGCCGCCATTGCTGCCAAGCGATCAAGCTCGATCGATGATTCTACTATATTCTGGATTTTTGGAGGGGACTGCAGTGGCCAGGAACCAAGGACATAAATATACTTGCAGGCATTCAGGTGACTATGATTGCACTGGCACGTTAGGTAGTGCGCAAATCTGTCCTCGACGTATATTACATACTCGTATATATAATCGGATGGTTTGGGTGGTGGGAAATTGTCTTGCGGTTTTTTTTTAAACTAATAAAAAAACTAAGAAGCTCACTTGTAAACTGTAAAATGAATTTATTAAACCTAATCCATCCGTAAGTAGCATATATTTATTGTAACATCACATCGTCAAATTATAAACTAATCAACTTAAAATATTTATCAATCTATATAATTAGTTATTTTTAGTCTATATTTAATGCATCCTGCATATGTTTAAATATTTGATGTGAAAGAGTAAACTTTTGGAGAACAAACTAAATAAGTCTAACTTAAATGGTATTTGCAGGCATTCGGGAGATTATGATTGCACTAGCACGTTAGGTAGTGCGCAAACATGTCCTCGGCGTGCATAAATCAATGGGATGGTTTGGCCTTTTGGGTAGTGGGAAATCCAATGAGTGGACGTGCCAACTGCCATATACTGTATTTGGTACAGCTTGTCTTCCTCTTGTTCTGATTCACACAAAAGAAGATATACTCCGTCCGTCCACATATAAGTGCATTTCTTTGATTTTTACCATTCTTGTTTGATCATTTATCTTATTTAATTTTTTTAATAAATAGTATTTGTTTTGTTATGACTTATGTTATTGTTAGAGATATTTTTATAATAATTTATTTATTTTATTATTTGTATAGAAAATTTAAATAAGATAAATAGTTAAATAAGAATAGTAAAACGTCAAATAAATATAGTTATTTATGGACGGAGGGAGTACTTATGATACCGAAGGTGCAGGCTTGACATTCCCACAACGGCGATCGCCCTCAAGCCGGCATAAAAGGGGAAGACTTGCTTCATGTAATCTACATATTCCCATGTGGCCAGCTCCGGAGGTCACTGCGACCATTGCACCAGTACTTATCGAACAACATGTTTACCACGAGATATAATACACCTTTCAAGAAATCGCAGAGGAACCCTTAGGCTGGTCAGTGGTCACAGGCTCACAGCACGGAGGCCTTTTGAAGGACCGAAGAGCCGACCTAGAGGGGGTTAAATAGGAGCCTCAAAAATTTCTTTCGAAATTAAGTGGTCACTGTCCCAAATCACGATCCCCAAGAAGCAAGTAAACCCTCACGAGATATCCACGAATCAACAAGTGATTGGTGCTTAAGAAGCATAAGAGGATACTCTGAAAACACCGAATAAGACACGTGAAGCAAATCACAAATAACCCAACTCTGCACAGACACGGACTGTCCGCATGTCTAGTGCGGACTGTCCACCGGCTGAAACACCCAAGACAGACTGATGAAACTAGACTGAAAATTACTGAAACATGAGCAGCGGACTGTCCGCGAATTTTAGCCAGGACTGTCCGTCGGTCAAATTTCCGAGAGCACACCGAACTGGAAGAGTTTTGTTCCCTGTCGAAAAAACAGCACCGGACTATCCGTAGTGCAAGCCCGGACTGTCCGAGGGCTGAAACACTAAAAACGACTTACTGAAACAGTCACTGGACACCAGTAAAACATGAACTGCGGACTGTCCGCGGTCAGGATCCGGACTGTCCGAGCCTGTACCCCGAGCAGAGCGCTGCGCTCCTCTGTGCTCGGCCCCGATGGACAGACTGTCTGAGGTGGAAGCTCGGACTATCCGGGCCTGTAGAGGCAGGACGAACTCAAAATCGCCACGAACGGAGAATCGAAGAGAACTCGATCAAATCCGAATGAACTGCCTCTAAATTTCGGCCATAAGGTCACAAGGCAGTCTAGAAGCTACTCCAAGAGATCGTAGTCCAATTCGAACTCAATCAACGGCAAATCAAAAAGTCCCCAAAAATGCTCTTGAACTCGCTCATGGTGGAGAATTGATCCGATCTACTGAATAGTATTGGAATCAAGCGATTTCCCTCGGTCAAAAGATTCACCACATTGCAAGGAACAGGTGCACACAAAAGAAACGAATCGAAACGCCCCAAAACTCGCGAATCACAGCATACAAGAGAGGGGGAAACGAAGAACAAGCGAAGAACGCGAAGAACATATGACTTAACTTCGAATCCCAGAGGAGTTACGAGGTTAGGGCCTTGATTCTCACTCAAAATCATGAGTTTACACAACCATGAACTAAAGTTGTGGATCTCTCCCAAAGCAAGTGTCTTAACCCTAAGCATGGAGGCAGAATAAGAATGAATGAGAGAGATAGAGAGAGGAGGGGCTGCCATCCCCTTCTTATCGTATTATTATAGCTTTGCAGAAACACCCCTAACTATTCCCTACTGCTAATCAGGGCGAGCCACCTAGCCCTAGAGCACTCTGCAACAGCCTGTGACTATAGATGTGATCGGACGATCTCGCTTCCTGTTCGAGTTGCCGTCGCCTTGACGCAACCTCAGAGATTCCGCCACGTGTCGCCCCGCTTCCCCCAGAAGCAGCTCCGCCCGGGTTTTGTGGCCCAAATCCGAAAACTGCCCGCCACTGATTTTGAGGCCCAAACCAGCAAACCGTCCTGGACCACATTCCGCTGGTCCTCGACCGCGCCGGCCCACACACCGCTACAAGTCCCTCGACAATGTTCGATTGCGCTTGTCGATGTCTCCAAGTGTCCGCCACTGCAACTCGCGCTCCGTCGTCCAAGTTCCTCAGTCCAAGTCCCGCGTCCTGTCCTTCACCGCTCCCTGTCCTGTCGGCACGGCCCGCTCACTTGACCTTCACTCCGCCATCCGCCATTGCCTCTGTGCCCAACACCTGCACATCACAAGCTAACCAATATGCCAAGTGAACTCCGTTGATAATCACTCATCACAGACCCGGACACTAAGTCTCCCACTTGTGTCCGCACCTTTATTAACTACTAATATTTTAGCTGATATGTTTGGGTCCAATATTGGATATATTATGGGCTTGGCCCATATAATATTTAATAAATCTAATAACACACTTTATGGTTTGTAATAATAGTGTATGGGATATGGTTTAATATCACATGGAATTTTGATTAGATAGCGCGCGTGTGTGTGTGTATAGAGAGAGAGAGAGAAATTAAGAAAAGACCATTAGTGTTCCACATGCACGCATGGCAGGCGGCGAGCCGGGAACGGGTTTTGTCGATCAGCTAACATAATTAGGGAGTTATTTCCATTTTTGCTTCAGTGATGATTTATCAACTCACATAATTGCGGGAGTTATTTCCATTTTTGCTTAAGTGGTGACTAGCATAATTGCCCGTGCGTTGCAACAGGGTGATGGTGAAGGATAAACACACGATTACTAACCATTTTACTGCTTTTCGACAACTCTAACAGTAAACCCCCAAATCAAAGCTCCTATTTAAGATTTGGGTGCTACCTCTATTTTTTTTAAATTTTTTTGTTCCACTCTAATAATAACACCCAAATGAAGGCCCTCCACACTAGTACACAAAAGCTCTACACCGACGCCACTGTTTTATTTGTACAGGCGGTTCCTGTTACTGGACGCCAGCAGAAAAAAACGGTGGGGCCAGAGATAAGAACCACCAGTGCAAATCAGTTTGCACAGGCGGTTCACTTAAGGAAACCGCCAGTAGAAATGTTCTATTTCTACTTGCGGTTCAGTTAAGTGAACCGCCAGTAAAAATCAGTTTAACTGAACCGCTAGTAGAAATAGGACATTTCTACTGGTTTTCTACAGGCGGTTCACTTAAGGAACCGCCAATACAAAGCCTGCTATAAATGCCCCTTCTTTCTCCCCGAGCCAAACAGTTACTCGCAGCCAACTTCCATAGTTGGCGATTTTGGTGGGACAAATAGAAGCATTGGGCCCCATGTATTTGCATGAAATGTGGATATATGAGCGTTTCATGTCAATATTGAATGGCTATGTTTCAACTCGTGCTCGTCCTGAGGCATCCATGATAGAGGGATACTTGACCGAAGAGGCCATAGAGTCCGGAGGTCCTTTCTGCAATAATATCCTAAAAGACCAGATTGCAATAGGTTTGCCTCCCACACGACATGAGGGTAGGCTGCATGGACGCGGGAGGATGGGACGGAAATCATTCATCCCTTCAGATTACAAAATAGTCCTTGAGGCACACCACAACATCCTACAACAGCTATCATTAATTGACCCTTTCATCGAGCAACACATTAATGAGCTTCGAAAACACAATCCTAGGATGCACTGATGATTGGGTAATGAAAGAACACAAGCAGCGGTTTACCACATGGCTAAGTGAGAAGAACATTCCAAATGGGGAAACAATTGAGGAAAAAACCATCAAGAAGTTGGCATCGGGACCATCATGCCAGGTCACTACATGGCAAACCTATGACATTAGTGGCTTCACGTTTTGTACCAAATCCAAGGACCAAAAGAGTATGTCACAAAATAGTGGTGTTCGGTGCGAGGCCTTAGATGATGGAACTGGTGAAATCACTACTTACTTTGGCTTCATTGAGGACATATGGGAACTAGATTATGGTACATTCCAGGTCCCCTGTGTTTCGATGCCAATGGGTTGAAGATAAACATGTCACAGTGGATAACTATGGGCTCAGAGTTCTTGATCTAAGTAAAGTAGGTTACAAAGATGACTCATGGATTCTTGCTAACCGTGCTGCACAGGTATTCTATGCTGAACAGGTCCTTTCCAAGAATGAGAAGAAAAGCACCGACAAGCCGAAACATGTTGTTTTTCCTAGAAAACAACAAGCCATAGGAGTTGACGATGTAACTGATCTGGAGGATTTTAACCAATTCGACGAAATGAGTGTCTTTAAAGACGATCCAACCAAGATAAAGAATGTTGAGCGAAGCATCCCATCAACTGCATTGCCATGGGTGCGCCACGATGGAGAAGGAAGAACAGTAGCAGGATAGCTAGCTAGCTAGGATCCATGTGTCTTGTACCATTTATGAGTCTTGTAATCCATTTGAACATAAATATTACCTTCCCTACCATCATGTGTGATAATATATCAATCGACGCTATCTTATCTTAACTCTACGTAAACCCTATCTTAACCATAGCTAAACCCTAACTTAACCCTAGGTAAACCACTACTTTTGAAGCTACCAAACCCAAAATATGAATAATTAATAATTGGTTAACCCAAAACTAACCATTGCATGATTTAAATATAGCATAACTTGTCCAGAATAACATATAGCAACATATTTATATTATTATGTGTAAAATAGAATAAGATTACTTGTAAAAATAAAAAATCATTTCTGTAGCCGGTTGTCTTAGAGAACCGCCTGGAGAAATCATTTGTGCAGGCGGTTCTCTAAGTCAACCGCCTGCTACTAACACGATTTGTGCAGGCGGTTTACTATATCAACCGCCTGCACTAATAGCTTGTGCAGGCGGTTCCTTAAGAAAACCGCCTGCACAAATGATTCCCATTTATATTCACTACGTGGGAGCCTGAAATTTTCTAAGTCACGGAGGCGTCTTTCTTCTCTCTGGTACGCCGTCAGGCTGCCAAAATTTTCCGCCGAGCGCGCCGCCGCTGTCTGCCGCGCCCGCCGCCGCCGAGGCCTGGTAGGTCGCTCTCTCTCTGCTTCTCTCTCTTACATCCCTCTCCCTCTCACGCGCGGTGGCGGCACGTGGCTATGGCGGCGGTGGCGGGCCGGCGGTGGTGGCACGCGGCGGTGCGGCGGTGGTGGGCCTTAGCAGGCCGGCCGCTGCTATTGGGCCGGCCTGCTAGGGCTCGTTTGTGGTTTTATTTTTTTTAAATTAGTTTTTAGTTTTTAGTTAGGGTTTTTAGTTAATTATAGTTAGGTTTAGTTAATTAGTTAGATTAGTTAGGTTTTTTAGTTAGGTTTTTTAGTTAGGTTTTTTGAGTTAGGGTTTTTAGTTAGGGTTTTTAGTTAATTATAGTTAATTAGGTTCTTTGAGTTAGGTTATTTAGTTAGGTTTTTAGTTAGGTTTTTTAGTTAGGTTTTTTTAGTTAGGGTTTTTAGTTAGGTTTTTTGAGTTAGGGTTTTTAGTTAGGGGTTTTAGTTAATTATAGTTAGGGGTTTTAGTTAATTATAGTTAGGTTTTTTACTTAGGTTTTTTTAGTTAGGGTTTTTAGTTAGGGTACAAATACATATACATATTCATATACATATACATATACATATTAAATGATTGTTTCTTTTTGCATTGTAATTTATCGCCTTTGTATATGCTAGAAACATCGCCATGAGTTCTCCAACGAACCAAGGACAAGGGTCGCCCCATAATGATGACCAAGGACAAGCACGACCCTCCCACAACGACAAGAGTGGCTCTACTTCGGAAGACGAAGGATACCACACTCCTAGCGATCCGTGCCCTAGCATCGATAGGGTGGCTCGCCGTGAAATGTAGCGTGACCTAAATTACGATCCGGCAAATGACGAGGTAAACACATCCATGATTTCATGTGTTTACATTACACATGATTAACTTACCATGCATGATTTCATGTGTTTATTATTTTACACCTTACATCTATGATATAGGAGGTGATGTCTCAATTCCGCCAAATTGCTGAAGAAGATACAGTGACACCCGGAGACGCCGCACCAGAACCAACCGAGACGATCCACCGAGACTGGTTCAAGGAAAAGGAAGCAGAGTGATCGAGCAAGAGGTGACAGGGGAGCGAACAAGTGGCCGGACAAAACATATCGGGTTACAGAAGTCAATGCCAAAGGACAACCTGTAGCTCCTCAACCAATGCCAGCTAAGTTTCGGAACGCAGTTGGTTTCTTAGTTAGAGATATGCTAGACTGCACAATATCTAATTGCAAGGATGTGCCAGCTGATACAAAGACGGCCATGTGGAATAAGCTTTGCACGAGGTTTCTTTTTCCTTAGGGTTCAGAAAACCTCGTTAGGGCATATGCCATGAAGCAGATTGCGATCTCGTTCCGAGGCTGGAGGTATGAGCTCAATGTAAAATACCTGAAGCTCGGGTTGGACCCAACAACGAAGTACAAGATCACGGCAGGTCAGTGGGCTGTTTTTCAAGAGCAGAAGAATCGGTCGAAATTCCTAGCTATGAGACAAGCCGCTTCAGAACAAGCAAAGAAGAACGTGTACCAGCACCACCTTGGCTCAGGTGGATATGACCGTCAGCTAGAGAAATGGA
The DNA here is from genome assembly GCA_038502445.1 of Eremochloa ophiuroides. NCBI lineage: Eukaryota > Viridiplantae > Streptophyta > Magnoliopsida > Poales > Poaceae > Eremochloa > Eremochloa ophiuroides. The sequence goes on from JAHLJS010000002.1 coordinate 79,943,998, forward strand.
GAAGAGAAGAGGCTGAAAGGAAGGCGGCGGGGTTGCCTGTGCTGTCTGAGCAAATTGGCGAAAGGAGCGCGAATTGGCTTCGTGCTCGAAAAGCTAGAGAAATAACAGATACAGGCGCGTCCTTTCATGATCCATTGGTGGAAGAAGCTGCAAAGAACATCTATGCGGTGGTAGCTAAGGAAAAGGAAGGATCATTCAGGCCACAAAGGGAGAAGGACGTCCTGACTGTTGCTCTGGGTAACCCCGAGCATCCTGGACGTGTACGAGGGATCTCATCCAGGAAGGGATGGAAAGAAGCATTTGGTTAGAAGTGGGAGGACATGTACAAGAAACGTGATAGATACAAGGAAGAGATGAAGAGTTATTTCGAGCAAGAGGCCAAGAAGGACTTCAAAGAGATGATGTCTGCAATGCTAGCTAACCCTGATCTTGACTTGGTGCAGCAATTGGTGAGCGTGGTGTCCAATCAACAGATGACGACCACTCAAGCTCCGTCCCAGATGCAGATTGTACCAGCAACTGATCAACAGTTAGCGAGTCCACCGATTAAAAGCAGTGTCGCGTCTACGGCCAACAAGGTTCGCTATCCAGTTGATGACATCACAGGGCCAACACCTTAGTTCCCTAGTCATAAGGTACGGTTTCAATAATAATCGTACAAGGGAAGTGGCCAGTGGCTTTGCTATCCCAGGACTGCAGGTACCATGAACAGCGACATTCCAGATGACTACTGCAAGGTAGAAGTCTCGACGGTCGTCCAAGGATATGAGGACGACATGCTAGACATCCCAGGCCCAGAGGATATTGAGAAACTCGGTCAGGCTGTCAAAAATTTCATCCTGTGGCCTCGACGAGACGTCCTGTTGACTCAGGAGCAGCCACTAACTCAGGAGTCTACACATGCCGAAGTCATCACAACCTGACCCATCATCACCTCGTCATCCTGACCCACCATCACCTCGTCTTCCTGACCCACCATCACCTCGTCTTCCTGACCCACCATCACCTAAGCAACAAACCCCGCCACCACCGCGGCCTCACTCTTCCCCACCAGCCAAAGAATCCGAACAGTTGCTTACGACCCCGCCAGCTCCGTCGCCGCCTAAGAAGAGAAAATTCCCGATACCCAAATTGGTTTCCCCACATGAGCCGAAGAAGAATTTTGCTGGCACGGCTCTGTTTATGAAAGGAATTGGAAAGTCTCGCACGACACGTGTCGTTGACTTGGCGGAGCACGAGAAGGCAGCAAAAGAGGAAGTCATACAGATCAGGAAGCCAACGAAGAAGGATTATGAAGATGTCCCAGAAGAATATATGTTTACCAAGCCTCTTCTCAGTTGGAAGCGACTAACAAGCATCCCAGCTGGTATAAAAAGGATGCACGACTGGTACAGGAGAGCTTCTCACGCTGGTCTCGACTCGATAACTGTAAGTATACCATATGGGGCTTTTCTTTGTACCCAGGGTATGGCCTATCTCAGCTTCGAGGACATCTGGTTGATGATGAACCTCAAAAGACTTAACGTACAGACCGTCACATTGTTTGCATTGTAAGTATATGCTTGTGTGTCGTTATCATGAATTTGTTGTGTTGTGTGAACAAGTTTGATGAGGATCTCTGACATTAAAAAAAATGATCCTCTTACAGAATGCAATATGATGAGCAGGAGAATCGTGGGGAAAGAGACGAAAGCAAGTTGATTGGGTATCTTTCTCCAATGAAACTATGCGAGGAGCAGCATACATTAAGGATCGGGACGGAACATGATAAACTAAAGGGCTTGAATGAGGAAGAACCTTCCTTGAAAATAGTGGAGATACGTAAGGACCTTGAAGCCAAATATGCCATTTCTATTGGGAACCGCTGAAACAGTGGAGGAACAGACAAGTCATAATGGCCCCGTACCACTTTGGGTAAGTATAATATATATACTGTGTGTGAGCTTAATTGTGTATATTACAACATCATTAATATGGATTCACAAATTTGATTCGTGCAGGGACCACTGGATCTGCTTTTATATTTATCCAAGGGATGGACGGGTGGTGGTCTTTGACTCCGCAAACTACTTGCCCTCAAAATATGCAACTGTCCTGGTTCTCATAGAGCGGTAAGCCAAGTTTTCGTGTATGCATGCATATATATACTTTTGTCGATGTGTGATCAGCTTGAGAGATTAATTAATTTGATGATGATTAATTCGAGCTGTTATATATAGGGCTTGGCGGTGGTCCAAACTAGAAAAGGGAAAGGGAAAGAAAAAGTCGTTGGGGGAATATTCGTCCAATGAATATAATTTATGATTACCCGGTATGTATACCTTATTATATATGCTATACACATGACACATATATGACAATATATGAAGTTGGCAACTTAATTATTTGTCTTTTATATATAGTGCCATAAGTAACCATCTGGATCGGTCCACTGTGAATATTACGTGTGCGAGTTCATGAGAGTCAATGGGCGATACGTCAACAACCCTAAGGTAATTAATGCACAAGCAATAATATGTCATTAAAATTCAAATTAATGTGTAATAATCAAGTTAAAAAATTTGATGTTTATACAAGGACAGGGATGTAAGATAGAAAGGGCAAATAACATGTCAGAACAAACTTTGCTGGGCATCGTCGAGGACATGTGCAATTTCATGTTGAAACAAATCATACATTCGACGGCAACTATCACGATCCTACCGGCGCCTTAGCACAGCTCAAGTATAGAGCGCTAACAGATATTGGCAGCCTAAATCTTCAGCGTGAAGATTACTAGCTAGGGCACGAACAATGTAAAAACATTGATCGATGCATGTGTTTTTGTATATATATATCTCGATATCACATGTGATGTAAAAACTTAGAAGTATATATTAAATATGTTTGTACATATAATTAATTAATTAATTGCATGTTTGTATATATATGTATTGATAATGACTGTATAATAGGACCTAATATATTCAATATTATATCGTATTATAATAATAAAAAACAATGCACAACCTATTTTGAAAAAAGGCGAGAAAACTAAATACAGACGGTTAGTTATGTGAACCGCCTGTGGAAAACGTGTTTCTACAGACGGTTCCTAAAGAGAACCGCCTGTAGAAATCAGTTTTCTACTGGCGGTTCGCTTTAGGAACCGCCTGCAGAAATACCTTTTCTATAGGCGGTTCATAGGAAACCGCCAGTAGAAATCTTCCCGCTGGCGGTTGAGAGAAACGCCTGTAGAAATGCGTTCCCAACCGCCAGCACAGAGCTTTTGTGTACTAGTGCCAATTCATGTCATCCTCACGCTCTATCAACTAAATTGAACAGATCAAAGTGCCCTTTTTATATAATGAGTGAAAGAAATACAATGGATCAAGAAATATGAGGATGAGTGAAAAAGGAAAAGGAAAAAAAAAAGAAATTGAGTAACGCACACACACCATCCATCCACTGACCGCTTGGACTCCCCAAAAGTCAACCGAAACATTATCTTCTTCCCTGCACAATCGTTCTCCACGACGCACAAACTCTCTCTCTCCACGCACGAGCTCTCTCTGGGTCCTCCTCCCCAAAGTCGACGTCGGCTCTCGCAAACGCGAGTGTCCTCCTTCATCCTGCCCGCCATGGTGCCGCGCTCCTCGCCCACCGTCATGCTGCTGGCGCTTGGGAACGGCGCGCTCAACGCGTTCGCCTCCGCTGCTGTGCTCGCAGGACCTCCTCTCCGTGCTCGCGGCCCGTGTGCCGCGGTGCAGGTGCCAGTGGCGGATGCCTCGCCGCTCCACGCCTGGCTCCGGTTCCTCAACTGGCGAAGTGCAGGCCTGAAAGTGCGTCCTCTCCGTGCTCGCCGGCCCGCGTGCCGCGGCGCAGGTGCCGGTGGCGGAAGCCTCGCGGCTCCACGCCTGCCTCTGGTTCCTCGCCCGGCTAAGTCAATGTCCGGGAGTGCGTTGTAGACGTAGTTCGTGGCGGTGATGGATGCCTCTGCCTCTTAGGCTGCTGCTGTGGCGGCTGCTTGCGTCGGCAGCGCGGAGGATTCTTGTATTGGTTCCGTCTGCGTTCCGGCGTTCTGCTCCTGGGCTTGCCTCGGTGATTCCTATTACTGCTTGGATTGTACGCCCGAGGTGGTTTTTGCGGTGCCTCGATTCAATTCACTGTGCTCTTTTGATTTTGTCTCGATCTGGTTTTCTCCTTGATCTAATCTGTTGTGGTTGCTTGTATTTATAGTCTAGCGCCGATGGCTTGCCGTGGTCCGATTTTGGTCCATGGTGCCTCGATTTGCTTCTATTTGGTATTCTTCTAGACTTTGTCTCCAGTCAAAGCACGTAGATTAGTTCTTTCTTGATTCAATGGCTTTTCGGGACGGGAGTTAGCTGGAGACGGAGCAAAGCGGGACACCAGCGGGCAAGACGAGGCACGAGAGTTTGGAGCCACGGGGAGCGGACGAAACAAAAAGGGGGAGAAACTTTGCCTCTTTAGTATTAGGTATAGATTTAATGACGAGAGTTTCCTTCCGCTTTAGTTTCTCCGTTTCTCTGTGCTGGTATTGGACGCTGGCGCCTTCTCGTCTCGTCCTATCTCTGATCTTCTTGAGAGCCAGCTCGCTTACCCAAGCTTGTCAATTCCTTTGCAATCACAAACCACCTTTCTACTGCCTCAAAGTCTCTCCATCCTGGTACTTGCGTGCATGAGTCCTGGGAGAGTAGGCCTCTAGAACATCGGTTTTCTTTGAGTTCACCTGCTCAGGTGAAGGACGACAATTACGTTTTTTTTTTTGGGAGTGTCGCTGCTGGCATGACTACTAGTTACTTCCTCAACTTCTTGACATTGGCGTTTGCGGGGTTCTTTGGTGATCGGCACAGCTTCCTCTATGCTCGGCATCAAGCGGGACGACTACACCGATAGACACTATGTTGATGTTGGCATTGCTTAACTCATAAATAATTGCCAACATTCACAATTAGAATAGGACTCATATAACTAATCTTTTCAGAAGTTTTGGTGTATATTTGATTTTTGTAGGCCCAAATAACAAAAGATGATGAAAACACATGAAAACAACTTCGTATTGACCAAAAGAAAGGAAGACCATGGGCTACGCACATCAATCAAGTTGGAGCATCACGAGACATGGATACAGCCCACCAGAGAAGCCCACAGGAGAAGGCTATGGTGAGGCGGTGCTACACTTGGTTCAGCCGAACCAGGGGTTCGACCGAACCCAAGCCACCGCCTCTCGCCACGTCTTTCTTCGGCAATTCACTACCGACTTCCTATGACGGTGCAGCGCATGGTGCGGGCCAAATTTAGCCCATGAACCGCCTTTCCTCCTATATAAATAGGGCCCCCCATCTCCCTCTCATGATCATCACCTACAAGGAGAAACAAAAGTAGTAGCTTTAGTTTATTTATTTCCTTTCCATTAGAATAAAGAAGAGAAGTGAGAGAGAGAGAAGAGTAAGAGAAGAAGCCGAAGCTCTGAACGACTCCTCGATTGTAGTTTCTACACTTAGAAGAGAAGCCGGAGCTAGTGACTTCTCTGCTTGTACCTCTGTAAGAATCTTACGCTTCGGAGTAAGGATTTTAATTTCTTCTTTAGTTATTTAAATTAAAGAATTTATCTTTGTGCTACTATAACTTGTGTGATCGTCGTTCGTTCTAGTAATGAATGCTCTAGTAGAAGGGTCTTGATAAAGATGGATAACCCTTGCATGCACACTAGATTAATAGCAGAAAGTGTAATAAACGTGGTCTCTAGGTTAGAAGATATCTTCGGTTTGCCTTTCTTTCTCCGGTTGAGGGGATAGCGACAAGTGGTGACAGCTCTGTCCGTTCTTAGCATTCTCCCTGTTTGACTAGAGATAGAACTTTGACCGGTATTGCTTGGTAGACTAGGACACTTCGAAGACGGAAACAAGCTGCGAAACATATGGTGAAGCATGAGAGCACCAATTATGCTATCTAAGAAAAACGAAAATAAAGGCCACCCACTTGCTGTTGCCACACTCGCCATCCACCGAAGTCATAGTCATGCAAATAAATATCATATGACCAGAAGATTGTACACGTATACTGTGTGAGGCTAATCTTGCATAGACTCGGAGCAAGATAGGATATGTAGGACTAGTTAGCTACAAGCCAGTAGAAGGGAACATTGAGAGAGGAAAACAATGGCGGCCGGCAAGGAGGATCTGAAGCTCCTCGGCCTGCAGTTGAGCCCGTTCGCGGTCCGCGTGTGCATGGCGCTGAACATGAAAGGAGTGAGTTTCGAGTACTTCCAGGAGGACCTAGCCAACAAGAGTGAGCTCCTGCTCAAGTCCAACCCGGTGCACAAGATGGTGCCCGTGCTCATCCACAACGGCAAGCCCATCTGTGATTCACTCCTCATCTTGCAGTACGTCGACGAAATGTTCTCTGGCCAGTCAATCCTCCCAACCGACCCCTACGAGCGCGTCACTGCTCGCTTCTGGGCTGCCTACGCCGACGACATAAACAAACATACACAATCGTCAACACATCCTGGTTCTCTTCTCTGGTACCGATCGAATTTGCAGCGCCTTGCTCGCAGTTGTTCCCTGCGTGGTACGGCTTGCTGAAGGCCCAGCCGGAGGAGGAGAGGGCGGAGAAGATGAAGGAGACGCTTGCCGCGATCGAGCTCATGGAAGTGGCATTTGCCAAGTGTTCCGGCGGCAACACCTTCTTCGGTGGCGACTCCATTGGCTACCTCGACATCGTGCTCGGCTCCTTCTTGTTCTGGTTCGAGGCGCTGCGCAGGGTTTACGACCTGCAGATCATTAACCCTAGCAAGACTCCGCTCTTGGCTGCGTGGGCGGAGCGGTTTGGAGGCAGTGTAGAAGCAAACGAGGTGGTGCCGGTGCCCGAGGTGGACTTGGCGGTACAACACCTCAATAAGCTTCGTGCCTCTGCCGCCGCCATGAGTTCAGAATGAGTCGTGTAACCAAGCAGGAAAAGGTCAATGGTGCGGTTATAGCCATCGCTATAATCCAAATTCCAACCGATTAAAATACTGAATTGAAAAGAAACCGAAATAAGTTACTTATTACATTATTGATATGCTTTGTAATATCGGGATGTCTTTGTAATCTAATTATGTGGTACGGTTCCACTCGTCTGTTCTGCAGTAAACATAAGTATGATTATTTTGGTGTATACTTTCTTTGTTCTAAAATAACTGCCCATCTTATCTTTTTTCTAGAAGTCATTTTTGAAAGTTTAATTAGATATATAAAAATACTACTCCCTCCATTCTAAATTATAAGTTATTCTAAAAATCTTGGAGAGTCAAACCATATATTTCAACTAAGACCTAAATCTATAGCCTACTAATAAAGAGAGAAGATTTCTTCCCTCTTGGCGTCCCGTGTGCTCCCGTTTTTGTTCGCGTCTGAGCCCGTGCGCCGCTGCTCCCATCTCCCGCTGAAGCCCGTGGAACGGCCCACTGGAACACCGCTAGCGTCTGCCATGCGTGCGTTAATTAGGGACTTTGCATGTGTCGATTTATTTCTCTCTTTTTTCCGCAACAGATGCATCACAGGCACCGGTGTTTCTTTCTTTTTTTTTTTACCGCAACACGTGCATGCAATGTCAGGGACATTGGAAATCGCGGTGCCAACTAACCGAGATTCCAGGAGAAAATAACCCCAAGCCTTAGAGTCTACTGCTAAATCTAATTTTAGGTCTTAGAGTTTGTTTGATATGAAATTAGGACTGAACTAATATAATTTAATAAAATAACTACCTATATGATAGTTTGTACATTAAACTTAGAAGGTCTGTCTATATATCTTTAATGGGCTATATTTAAATCTTAATAACATGTGTACTTAGTCCGGTTTATTTTTGTGTGCCCGGTTGACGTTAGTACCATATGGTAAAGTGAGAGAGTGCAACCAGGTGAGATGCAAATAAAACAAGAGATATTGTGTTAAGAAAACTTATTTTTTGGGGCTTTTTTAGCAAAAAAAAGAGATGTTGATACATAAGTTAAACATGAATAATAATTATTTTTTTCTATATTCGTTACGAAACCAATTGAGTTAACAAAAATTTATTTTGACGCTGTCCAGCTGCAACGCACTCTTAGATTGGTTATGAAACTAATTGAGTTAACGAAAATTTATGTTGACACTCTTCAGCTGCAACACACGGTCACTAACAATTGAATTTTATTTTGACTCTCCCGTTGCAATGCACGAGCATTTTTGCTATTTATATAATAAGATAATAATATTTACAATATTAACTATGTATCATTAGATTCTTCGTCAAATATATTTTCATAGCACACTTATTTAGTGTCATAAATCTTCGTATTTCTCTCTAAAATTTTGGTCAAACTTAAAATTATTTGACTCTCTAAGAATTTGGAAATGATTTTACAATGTAGAATGGAGGGATTAATATTTATGATACGTAATAACTATTATTAGATTACTAGTGATATATATTTCAATAATAAATATGTTAGGAGATGTGGGTATTGATAATAATTTTTTTGTAAATCTAGTTACACTACACCACAGGCACAGAATAACGACGTACCGTCGGTTGGTATAGATTCCAAATACAGATTTCCTCCCTGGCAGACGCCTGTTGTCTTGTTTCGACGTCAGTCACCGTCTATGTGCCGTCGGATGTGGATGAGCGGCTGTGCATGTCTGTGTCTCGTATACTCTGTGCCCAAGGGTGCTGTTCACCCCTTCCCTATTTGGTGTCCGTTCCTTTCCTCTCACTCATTTCTATTCTGTGTGGTGGAGAACGAACGGAGGGGGAGGAGCACCAGCGGATCCGCATGGCGGCGACGTGCGAGTACAGCAGGTGGGTTTGCCTCTGACGCGCCGACCTCAAAGCTGAGTGAGGCAGGGAGAAGGGCGTCGATCTCGTTCGTGGAACCTCTCGGCGTGGTCTCTGGTTATGGCATCGCTCTGTGTTGTATGATTTTTTGAGGTACTTTTGATCTTCCCTAACTCGATTCGATCAGGATCTTCTTTTCTTCTAGGATTTGATTGGTTATGGGTTTGATTTGTTCATTCCGAGTCTATCTGTAGTTTCAATCGAAGAGGGAATGGGGATTCATGGGAAATGCGAATGATTAGATGTGTGCATGTGAGGTAGAGCTGGATTTGTGGACGGAGAGGGGTGAGGCACTGGGGATTGCATATATGATTTGGACTGTATCATAGGCATTGGGATCCAAGGAACCCGCTGCTTCAGTCCAGCATGCGTGCATGGCTGTGCAAAAAAAATGTTGTTTTGACTGTTTGCATGTTGGCACCCCCATACCTTGATTTTCATTGGTTGCTTCACTAATAGACTTGCTGAGTGTTGGAGCTTTTTAGGCTCTGTGCTCGATTTCTAGTTGATTTTGGAATTTTTTTGTTCGATTTGAGGACTGGGGTCTGGGGTCTAGGGTGGGGATTTGTGAAAAAAGGAGAGTTTAGGGTGAAGTAAAAAACTGGATCTGGCGATGGAGTTGAGCATCATGATAGTGATTGTATATTTGATCTGAATATTAACACATGCACTGTTGTCTGAAAGACATGCTTAGGAACTGAGAAAGACATGAACAAGTTCATGATGCGTGCAGATTAGTCTAGAAGTGAGACAGATCAGTCTGGAAGTGATTCAGCAAGTGCATATATATTTTCATAAGACTGCAGCTGGCATTTACTATTCTCATTTGTCCTTGGCTCCTTGCTATGAGTGTGTGCGCCTCTTTTTTTTGTCCTGTTTCAGAGCATCCGACCACCATGAGTTGTTTGTTACCTCTCTTTGACTTGTCTTTTTGGGAATGAACACAACACAGTTTTTGGGTTTTTTATTATGTCCCATGGACAAGGTTAAAGCTACTATTCTTTTCAGGATTAGAAACAGAGTCATGTAATGCAGAATTTTACATCCACCTATACTCATATTCTAGAAGTATCTATTACATTTTTGTAAATTACATATGCAGGAGAATAATAATTGTCTCATAGCATAGAATTCCTAGTCCGTACTATTATGTGCTGTTGAAAAGCAAATGTCAGGTTTTCTGTCATCCAATGGCAGCTTGAATGCTTGTACGCATGGTTGTATGCTTGGATAGACAGCTGCATGTTTTGTACCTGCACCATTCTGTTTTGTGGGTAGCACCATTCTGAACATTTCATAGAAATTACTGTATGTACTTAGTTGTTCATATGTGCTAAAGTTAGCCCCTGGCTGCTCAATGCATGCCTTGAGAAACATCCCCTGAAGTTTAGATGGCTGCCCCTTAAAGCTGAATGTATTGTCACCCCTATATTGTTCCATATTTTGTTATATTTTTATCCTTTTTGGGCACTACGTCTTTGATTACAGCAATAACATCACTAATACGAGCTTATCACTCAGCTCAGCTGCTCTGTCAATTTGCGCGTGTGAGTGAGAGGGAACGAGCTGGAGATGCGTGGTGATGCGTGGTGAGTTATATTTAAAGTTATATTTAAAGTTATATTTTGAGTGCCATTGTCAGGATCATTGCAAAGCATCTTAGAAAATCCTGCTTCAGTTTCCATAGCAATCGTGTTGACTGAAACCCAGTTCTTGATCCCTTCTCCCCCAAACGTTGCAGGAATATATTAGCAGCATGCCATGACAATGGCACGCTGTATGCATGTTATGCTGAAACCGGACATCTCATATTCAGAAAGAACATTGATGCTGGCCCTGTACTTCATTTAGGCATTAATTATTTTAGCACCACCAGCAGTAGTCAGGATCCTTTGATGTGTCATGTGTAGTAGTCCTCACAGTCACCGCAAAAAATCGCTAGATCAGGGGCAAGTCCCATGACTTCCATGCCGATGCTGCAGCACTTTGGAACTGGGACTGGTGGGGGGAGGTCAGGTGAGTGAGCTGCGCACTGAGCAGCTGCAACATGCCATCCATTAGTCTACTATGGTTATCAGACGTCACACAAGTACTTTTCATCTATCTGTGTATTTTTGAGATGGATGTGTCTGTTCTCAGGGTGTGTGTGTGTGTCATTTTGCAATTTCCATGTTCGAGTTGAATGACTATCTAAGTACAAAAATTGTCAGCCAAAAATATCAAACATCTTTGCAGCATTCTCTTTTTCAAGTTTCTGCATCATCATATGGCATATTACATCATTCCAACTTAAGAGAAAATTTAACACTGCACATTACATGTGTCTTCCATATAACAAAAATATTTTGAAATAAAAGTTCTCAACTGTTACTAATAAAGGTTGAAATAAGCTATGATATTTGAATTCTAATATTTTCACTATCATGTAATCCTATGCCTTATCATGCCCCCACTTGTTGCTTGTGTTCCTTTTCTTGTTTCTTCATCTTCTACTTTTCCTTTATTATGGCTCCACATTCCTGCAACAAATGTAAATAACATTTTCAATTTCACACTCGAAATAAATCATATGATTACTGTTATTTTCTATCCTTGCATCTTACTTTTTTTCTGTTTTCTTCATTGCACTTCTTTTTCCTTTTTGTTGATGGCATATCCTTTGTTGGGTTTGTGCATGTTGCCTTGTTGTGTTCGTGAGAGCCACAATTACTACATGTTATCTTCTGCTTTGTCCTTGCTATCTCTGCTGTTGGCATCATCCGTTTACTTTTTTGGATATTGCGAGGCCTTCCTCTGTTTTGGACAACATCGGGGTTCTTCAGTGTATCCATGTTGTTGTTTCCAATCTCTTTTCTTCCTTGGTCTGTCTTGTGGACTTTATTCTGTTGTAGGAGAGTTCTATTCTGTTCAAGGATAGTATATTGTGCTGAAACTGTTGTTGTTGACATAGTATCTATTGTTATGCTTCCATCACTTGTCCTTTTTCCTGTACTGTGATCATTAGCACTTGCATTTTCATTTCTGATATGTATTTTCCTCATCTCAGACTGGGCTCTGTCTAGTTCTGATAGGATGTAATTAGTTCTTTGAAGATCCACGCATGCCTCTGAAGCAACGTCAATGAACTTTTTTGATAGTAAGTTGTATCTCAAAGTATTGTCACTTCCGCTCAGATCTCTTGGAATCAATGTCTTCATGTTTCTGACTTGTTTTTTCTCCACAGGTCTCCACCTATTTATGAAATACTTCTCAGGCAAAGTCTGCTTGTTCAACTGGATGAGGGTTCTTAGGATGTGCACACATAATATGCCATCCTTTTCAAATCGAGCACATATGCAGACATAGTTTTCTTGTGGCAGATCAACTAGTACCAGGTATTTCCTTGGCCTAACCTCCAGTTCACAATGTTCCTGAGATTTGTATATGATATATATCTTATCCTTCTCATGTTCTTCTGCCACATATTTTCCTGTTGTTTTCACTAGCTGCTGGAATCTATAGAATATTTGGGTGTTGTAATAATCTCTGGCTTGCCTTTCGAATGTATATGTAGAGTAAAGGATTGCCTTTTGCTGTGCTTTGTTCTTGTCCCTCAGATTACCCTTTTCATCCATATTCTTCACGATTCTATCATACTCTTTAATGAACATAATCAAGCTAGATGTTGGTCCAACATTGTCCTTGAATATTGCATTAGTACCCTCACTTCTAGATGTTGAACATATGAAGGGAAAGAAGTTGTGTTTGAAGTACACTGGAATAAACCTGTCTCTGTTCTCATACATCACTTTTAGAAACTTGAGATGATATACATTGTGTGTGTCAAGCATATTGTTCCATAGTGTCTCAAACTCATCAATTGTTAATGAATTGTATATAATGTCGTAGAAGTCTCTTGCAAATTTCTCATTCTTTGACAATGCTGTTCCTAGAAACATCTCTGCCTTTGATACAATGTGGAATAAACAGTTCCTGTGTACTGTTTCTGGCATTTCCAATGCAATTGCTGCTCTCATTGCACCATCCTGGTCTGTGATTATTGATTTTGGTGCTTTTCCACCCATGCATACAAGGAATGTTCTGAATAGCCATCTAAATGTTGGTATTGTCTCATCACTAAGCACAGCCCCAGCAAATAACATGTTATCACCATGCCCATTTATCCCAACAAATGGTGCAAACTTTAGGTTGTATCTGTTTGTTGAATAAGTAGTGTCAAAACTTATCACATCTCCATAATCTTCATAACTTGTTCTACTATTGCCATAAGCCCAGAATAAGTTCCTAACTTTGTTGTCTTCTCCTGCATCAAATGCAAAGAAGAATAGTGGATCTTGACTTTGCTGCATGTTCAAAAACTGTATCACTTGTGAGATATCACTCTCCCCACATTCTCTTAGCATCCTTGTTCTGTAATTGCTTATATCAGTCTTCACTAGATTTGTGAACTGCATTCCACCCCTCAAGAATGATAAAAATGCTAGGATCTTTCTGTTCGGAACATTCACTGAAACGAATGTTCTAATAATAGTTTCTTGTTCTGTGAAATGCCTATGAGATCGCAACAACTTTGAAAGTTGTGGACTTAGAAGATTATGGTTATGCTCAAGATTGAGTCTAGTAACTACCCATACATTATTTTTCAGTGTAATAACCATTTCCGCTGGGCAGTTTGTCTTGTCAATCACATTGCACCTTTTTTCCCTTGCAGCTGGAGTTGGTGCAGCCTCATCTGTGCTGATAATATTATTTTTCCTTTTTCTTGTTGTTTTGCTTGACTGTACACCAGGATTTTGCTGTCCACTTGATGTGTTCTCTTGATGTTTGTCAATTCCTCTTCGCTGGCATTTGAAAGTCATTCTTGTCACTTGGCCCATCATTTTCTTGTCTCTGGAGTGATAGTTGTGAGCCATAACAATTGAGAATCCAACAATCAAAGCATAGTTGTTGTAGAATTTGTATGCTGCATCTGATGATTCAAATTGCATATTTATCCTTGGAACATGTTGGCTTTCCCCCTCTTGACTTAGCGTGATAGCTGCTTCTACGCTCTCATTATGTTTGAACATCTGTATATCTTCTTCTGTGATGTCTGTGCTTTGTTGTCCTTGTATACCATCTTCTATGATGTTTGTGCTTTCGAAGTGTGTTGAGGCTGAATCTGTGACTCCATTGGTCACAGGAGCTTCGAGCACTTCATCTAGAATTGATATGTATGCTTCATCTGGAACTGTTTCAGCATTTAGTTGCTCTTCTCCTAAATGCTCTGTGCTAAAGCAATTTGTGGCTCCAAATATTTCATGAGAAGCTGGCTGCACTTTCTTGATTGCTTCTTCTTCATACAATTGTTCAAGTAACTGCATATTGCTCTGCCTTGCATGTCGCTGATCATTACTTGGCCATTCATCTTCAGTATGACACATCGATATATTAAAATGATAATCTTCTCTATCTTGTGTGACTGATGTTGGATAATCATCACATCTGCTTGTTGAGACATACATAGCATTCTGGTTCATAAAAAAGCAACCGTTAGAATACTTATTTAGCTTTTCAACATATTTTTTTGTTTCTCATTGCATCATGTTTTTTACCTCAAATAGTTGATCAAACTCATCTGGTGCTTGTATCATATGCATCAGGGAACCAATTGGAGCCTGCAACACAATGGAGAAGTGAGTACTTGGCATTTTTTACTGTTTCTGATAGCTTTTGAATTAGGTGTAATTGTACCTCATACATATCCTTGCAATTCACATCAAGGCTGCTTTCTCCTTGGCAAAGCAATTGCTCATAATTCTGATTGTGATACTCTGTGTTTGATTTTTTCTCATGTCTTGTTCCTTGTTCTTGGTTCATATTCTGCTTTAACATCCCACAAAAGGACTCCATGTGATATAAGCAAAAATATTTCTACAGCCTTTTCAACTTGCCTCATTACAATGTTCAATCCAGTTGTACGAACTATATACTTGTCTTGCTGATGCATCAAATGTCTTCAATTGTAGTGTCAACACCAGAATTGTAACATTTAGAAGGTTACTCAACAAATAATCTAGTTATGCTTTCATTTATGAACATCACGGTATAAATTTAAATCATTGTAATTAAATGAAACACAAACCTCATTAGGATATGTATATGTTGATCCATCTTATGAATTTATCATCTTTTCCATCATTAGTGTTGTGTATCCTCCGCTTGGGATTATCTTTGAATAGCTTTCCAGGGCTCTTGTCTGCATTGTCGCTAGATGTTCTTCTTCTCTTGTAGTCCCACTAGCTGCATTTTTCATTGTCCTGCATTAAAAGGAGAGCTGTTACAACTGTGCATTTCAAGTTACTGCTCTCTTCTAATTATCTGTAGCTTTAGTAGTACACGAAGTAGTAGAGAAATTTTTTGTAATTCTATAAACTGTGTTTTGTAATACTAACCTAACAAATGTGAATTGGCTTTACTATGCCAATAACAGTGAGTAAAGTTAATAAAGTTTGCATTGTAAATTGGTCTATTAACAACAACAACAACAACAATATAGTCTTTTAGTCCTAATTAAGTTGGGGCAAGCAAGAGTTAAAACACACCAATAACCCTCAAGTCATGGTTTCGGTTTCTTTTTTTGGTTTCATCTCCAATGTGTTTCATATGTTTCGCTTCACCGGCTTATTCATCTACTGTCTAATGTTTCCCTGCGTGGACAGATCCATACTACCAGCTAGTCCTCCCCAACACAGGCCTACACCTAGGCAATCGATGATCTAGACAAGGAGGCTGAGTACCTTGAGTGTGCACCTGTGGTTGTGCATGCCTATCTGTCTTTTTTTTGTTTGTGCCCCTCCTCTTGGTAGTTTCATGGTCTGTGCATTATATTAGTTTCTGTGGTTTTTGCAGCTGTCGTGGTCCAAGAGCCTGGTGAGGAATTGGTTCAAGATCAGGGGCAAGTCCCATGACTTCCATGCCGATGCTGCAGCACTTTGGAACTGGGACTGGTGAGGGGAGGTCAGGTGAGTGAGCTACGCACTGAGCAGCTGCAACATGCCATCCATTAGTCTACTATGGCTATCAGACGTCACACAAGTACTTTTCATCTATCTGATTAACAACAACACAGATCGCCAGATAGTTGGAATGCGTTTCCAACATTCAACACAAGACAATTCCATACTAGAATTAATCAGATGAAGTTGGCATGTTGTAAAAAAGGGATAGAAGGCAGCTAAGTTATTTTTTCGGCCTGCTCAGCTGCCATTTTGCGGCACTAAGATGCTAATGCTGTTTCAATGAAATTCTGTACTACAAACTAACAAAATGTGATGCACAGGATGAGGAATACTTGCAGCCACAGCCATAGAAAAACCTGTTAAAATCATGTGTCTGCCTCAAAATCAAGTCTGTGCCTCTTAAGTTTAACTGTTAGACTCATTCAAGTTTAGGAAAATTAGAAGAGGCATCTCAATTTTTACTTTTTTGCTAGTCATGTATGTTATTAAGGGTCAATCGACAGCTACAACATATAGAGCCTAGATAGAGAGTAGTAGTAGTCTGTGACAAACACTGACAAACAGCTACAACAGATAGAGCCTATATAGTTCAGCTGTTGTTCCTGAATGCCTGAATGTTTCTGTTTTTTTGTTCTTCACAATAGGGAACTGATGTGTATCAGTGTATGCCTATAGCTGGAGCCAACATTGAAAATTTCAGCTACTAGCAGTAGTTTGACACATGCAGGCCTCAGGCTAATGAAACCAAACGTGCTCACAACATTTACCATTGAATCCTAACTATTCTGAGATCTACATGTATTTGATTAATCAAGTGAGTGAGGTTCATATCAATGCTTCTCACTGTATTGTTTTTTGTTCTTTTCCCTGCAGCTAAGTTATGATTGGGTTCCTGTGAACCACTTTCTCACTGTCTGATCGACATCTGCTATGACATCTATATTGGCTAGTACTAAGACGTCCCAAACACAAAGAAGCTATGGATAGTACCTTTGTAGATCTGGAGATCTTGAGGACACAGGCACAGAATAGGACATGTTGATCGGTGGTTTCTGATTCTGAGTTGACAAAAAGTAAGTGAGAATCAAAAACTCACCTCATCTGTTGTATTTGTGTCAGATTTGTTGTTCCTCCAGTGCTCTTCCATCCTTTCCCTCCTCTTGGTTTTTCTGACTCGTTCTTCCTCCATCGATGAGTTTGTTTTGGCGGCTACGCATCTGTGTTCTCCCGCCTGAGTTGTTTTCTCCCCCTCCCAACCAATTTTTTTTTCCATTCTAGTCGACTTTAGGGCTGCACGTTTGAGGCTGCTAAATATTTTAAGAAGGATACAGCAGCCCACTATCGTTTTTTTAAGCCCATGTGAAATTTGAACTTTTACAGCATTTACTGCATTGGAAAAAAAAAGGTCTGTGAGTCTTTTAAACAAGAGGGGAAGGCCCATGGGCCTCTTTGAAAAAAATTGAGCTGGAGGCAACGATCCAGGCTGGGTGACTGATGATGAAACAATCCATCAGTCATCTTGCACATGCATCTTTTTAAACAACAGCAACAGAATTACGGTCAATTGTGGATCCTGCGGTTGAAATTGGTGACTGATGGTTAAGCAAACCATCAGTCACCTGCTACAGAGATAGACCCTTTAAAATAAATTGACCCATCCGCAAGATGCGTAATTATTTTATGACGGATGAAGTTGTTACATTCACTGATCATTCCAAAAATAACAGCATTAATTAATTCTTTTCTATGGGTCAGCCAACATCATGTTTGATCAGTAATAGTTCATGAGCGACCTGGAATATTTTTGATCAGTTGGTTATCATTTGAGTTCATATATATTTAATTTTGTCATTAATTAAATTCACCCCTTGACGTTGTAAGCATAACCTATCAACTTAGGCTTAATAAATAAAACATGATATTACGCAACACAATCTAGTCTTTTGAACTTTGTATAAACTCATGTTATACTTGTCGAGTACAATAGTGCTCACACCTAATATTCCATAAAGTTCGAGATGGACAGTAGAGGGTGTATCTTGTAAGTTTTCTGTGAAATAGCAAGAGCTCTATGCGTATGCTCCCCTAGTCGAAACCGTCATTGTGGAAAATGAGACCCAAATCGATTGTTTCTTGAGATAATACATAATAGGGACTTTCCCATGCGTTTTGCTTAAGGAGTAAGTCTTAACATATATATGTTTATATTATTTAATTAAGCACTATTGTGATATTATCTTTTTTTTCACTATAGGTATCTTGTAGACATTTCGGGACACAGATGTCTAGAAGCCCTTTTCTACCGATCGTGATATGAATATGTTAGAAGCGGCTAATCATTTTTTACGGATTACACAAGTACAGACACATAACGCTCAAATGCATGAGCACTTGATCACACTTATGAACACATGTATACAAACGCTACCTATATAAACTACTTCTGAAAAACAGTACCGGCACATATCGATACTAACGAAAGTCACCACATGCGTCTCGTTATCAACAAGAACGTCACCTACTACTGAAAAGCACAAACACTGTTAAATCCTAAAATAAATTTAGAAAAATATGACACTCTATCAAGTCGAGGATTTCAACATAGGTGGATGGGTGACATCATCACAACAAACCTAACCGACTGAGCCTGCTCAGTTTGCAAGGGGCTAGTCATTTTGTGAGAACCCTTAAGACATCTTCCTTTCTGAGCAGGGTGTATGTTTATGTCTGTTTGCTTGAACTTACCAGCCAGCATCAGCCAGCCATTCAGTAGTGTTTTTCTCTCACAATAATCAGCCAGGCAGCTGTACAATCCAGTAAGCTGTACAACATATATCAATCTTTCCTTCCCTTAGACACAGATGAGTTGCCTTACCTAGCCATTGCTATAATGGAAGAATATAACAGAAAGACAACCGTGTTCGCTTGTATAACTTCTTCCCAGACATATAATAGTATTTTTCCTCTTATAAGAAATCAGTATTAGTCGGAAATCAACACCTATTTTTAACAGGTATGGTCTGCCGAACAGAGCCACCCTATAGGCTATAGTCCGGCACCAGTATATTTCAGCGAAAATATGTACTCCCTCCGTCCCAAAAAGACCGTCGTTTTAGACTTTTCAGATATCACGTTTGACCTATTCGTCTTATTTGAAAATTTTGGATAAATATCATTCATCTTTTTATGATTTATTATATCATTAGAGATAGTTTAATAATTATTTATTGATTTTGTATTTTATACAAGATTTTTGAATAATACGAACGGTCTAAACATAGTTTTAGAAAAGTCTAAAATGACAGTCTTTATGGAACGGAGGGAGTTGGTGTCCAGTGTAGATTACAGAGCTGGCGAAAGAGAAACTTTTGGACCATCTTTAGCGTGAAAGCAATCCTTTGCATTTGATTTTTTAATTGAAATGTCGGAAGATATGCATGTTTTATTTAGAGTTTTTTTTCCTTACACTTATTCATCGTCAATTATATTAAAAAAAAACTCCTTCACGAGGAAAGGAGAACCAAACATGTCTTTCAACAGGAAAAATGATAATACTCCTAGTTAAAGCGTGAACATCCCGATTGGATTGCCTGCCTGCCTTCATGGACTAAGGACCCGTTTAGTTGCTTAAAAGGCGGTGAAAAATTCACTGTAGCACGCGGGGAATTTTCTCCAACAAATATGTAATCATGGCATAAATAGACTTAAAAGATTCGTCTCGACAAAGCCAGGCAAAAAGTACAAACATGTAACAATTGCTACTTCATTTAATGCTCCATACATGCGTAAAAACCAATCAATGTGACGCGAAATCTTGTAACTTTTTGACAACTAAACACTCAGGGTCTGCTTGGTTCACTTCTAAAATTTGCTATGCCAAAGATTTGGTAAGTCATGGCTTTGGCTAGTATTTGGTTTGTTACCAAAACTTGCCAAAACCTCACATTTTGCTTGCCAAATTATGGTAAGTTTTTTATTCAACTTTTAGCCTTGCCTAATAAATGGCATGAGAAATTTTGAATGCCACCCCAGCATGCCCTCAATTCCCGAGTCCCGAAGCCATCCTCGTGGGTACTACTTCTCACCACGCTCGCATACAGTCACCACCAAGCTGAAGGTCTGCAGATTTAGAATTGACTGGCAGATAGATGGCCCAAGGCCCAGCACCTGCCTATGGGCTATGGCAGCCCACGGCGAGCCCGCCTGATCTTGTTATACTCCAGCAGCCTCTGCACGTCAGGCATCACCTCCCTGACGCCGTCGAGCGCGGCGAAGCGGTCCGCCCACGCCGCCAGCAGCGGCGTCCTGGCGGGGTCGATGACCCTCACGCCGCACATCGCCTCGGACGCGCGCAGCCACCCGAGGAAGCCGCCTAGCACCACGTCCACGAGGCCGGCAGCATCCCCGCCGAAGAACGCCTTGCCCTTGCCTCCGGAGCACTCCTCGAACGCCTGCTCAAGCTTCTCCAAAACGGCCCCCACATGCCTCGCCGCCTCCACCCTGTCCTCGCTCGTCCTGCCGATGTATACGGGAATCCATGCGGTAAAGAGCTGCAATGCAATTCATCAAGCCGCGCACTTAATTAGCCAATCAGTACGAATTCTGAAAGTCGATTGAATTATTTGCAAGCGCAGGGCAAGTGATTGCAGAACACGGTAGTATATACCTTATCATCGACGTAGGAGGCCCAGAAGCGAGCGACGGCGCGGCGGTAGTGGTCGGCGGGGAGGAGGCGGGGGAAGGTGGCCGGGAAGGCCTCGTCGATGTACTCGACGATGAGCCGGGACTCGCAGACGGGCCTGCCGTCGTGGAGGAGCACAGGCACCTTCCCGTGCACGGGGTTGGAGGCGAGGAGGAGCTCGCTCTTGCTGTCGAGGTCCTCCTCCACGTATCGGTAGGCGAGGCCTTTGAGGTTGAGCGCAACGCGGGCCCTGATGACGAACGGGCTCGTCCACTTGCCCAGCACCATCAACTCTTGGTCTGTTCCCGCTTCCCCTCCTGCCATGGCTTTGCTGTTAATTAGAACTTGCTGAATTGTGACTGTGAGTAGTAGTCTGGACTCTGGTCTCTGGCGTTGCTGTATTCCTTCCGTTCTGCGAACATCAGCAGCCAGTCGATGTAGTAGATCATCATGATCTGAATTTGGACCGGTGCGAACTTCAGGATTGTGTCCATGTGACCATGTGCGTGGTTCAGACGTTCAGTTCGTGTTCGTCATCCATGACGTGCACTCGCATTAAAAGATAAATAAATAAATAAAGGCGACACAGACACTGTAAAGTTGTATTGACTTTGACTGAGGGCGTGTTTTGGAACGTTTTTGTGTGAATCGATTTTAATCTGATCATAATTTCCTGCTAAGCTGCGAAAATTTTAATCGGATCGATAGGAAACAATCTCACGGTGGAAAAAAGCACCTCTCTCCTCGCGGTACAGGAAATGCGTCTGGTAGTTCATTTTAGATTATTTTTACCTCCCCGATTGCTACACAATAAAAATAATCAGACGTAGTTTGGGTGGGATTCTCGATTATTTCCATCTCGATTCCGATTATAAGCGTTCCCAAACACGCCCTGAGTAATTTACTATTTAAATTCTTTATTATAACTAGTTAATGCGACCGGGTGTTGAAACAGGAAAAATTCATTAAAATTTGAAAGGGAACACAATGACCAAAATTCTACATTTATTTATTTATTTATGCTTGTCTTTTCTATAAATTTTCCAAGCTATAATGTATTTTTTTAATTATCATGACATCCATAACATAAGTTAATCTACGTATAAAGTTACACGATATTAGTTTCATACTATCCAGGTGTTTGGTTATGTGGCATCATGTGGCACTGCATGGTTGTTTTCTGGGTGATCTGGATTCCGGAGAGCGATACCTGTGCTGCTACATGGAGTCATGTATGGATCATGAATATGGTATGCTATTTCCCATGTCTTAAATCCTGATTTAATTTGATATGATAGACTATGACTCTGTCTGCTTGAACTTATCAGCTAGCATCAGGCAGCCATTCAGCATTGTTTTTCTCTCACAATAATCAGCCAGCCAGTCATACAATCCAGTCAGTCGAATAGAGCCATATACATGTGAATTTATGTCTCACCGGAACAAAATAAATTAAAGGAAACCACAAATTTATGTCTCGTAAGCGTGCATTGGCTTGATGGCCAAACAAATTGTGACACAGTTGAAGTAGAGGCCCAGGATGGACGTGTACCTGGTATGTCGGTGGGTGGATGCCGGAGTGGGAGCGTGACCATGTAGAGGTTCTACCGCCTAGCTCGCTAGATAGAGAAAGCCATACTCCTATACTTATACTAAGAAAAAATTGAATAATGTCATCCTTTTTTCTATTTAAATTGAAATTAGATTAGAATTTCTATTCATCAGTTTTCTCATAGCTCTTAGAGCTGTATTTGTTTATGAATTAGAACTCCTAGCTATCTATCTATATTATCTTAGAAAAAAGGTGAAAAGATCAACCAGATAATAGAATAGGAAAAGGAAAACCAGTAATTCGGGATTAAAAGTCCTAGTAAGAAACCTTATGTTATATAAAATAGGATATGAATCTTGGGTTAGGAGTCTTAATCTATAGAATCCAAATTAATTTGGGATAGGACTCCTTATCCAACATGCATACTATGTCATATAAAATAAGAGGGTTATAGTAGATAGATAAAGAGAAATAATTTCCATATTCATATAGTTAGTTAGAGGGTATAGACAAAAAAAAAAAGACTAAAGTTTTACCTCTTTAGTATTAGGTATAGCTGTATACTGAAGAATTCCAACTCTCATAAGTGATCAACTGGAATATTAAGTGCTGCATAAGAAAATATTTGTCTTTTTCCACTGTAGATGGCTATATACATCATCGTTCTGTTGTTTACTTAACACAAATGATGTAACGAACCAGTAAATTATTGTTGAATGTGCAATGAGTACAAATTAATGTTAATAAATTGGTCAAAGTTGAGATGCTTTTACTTTTCAACATCCTTGAAATGACTTACAATTTAGATTGGAGGGAGTAATTGATATGTAGATATGTTCGCCTAGAGTGGTGAAGATGTATTTGAGTATTTGTTTCTATAACTTTCTCTTGTTTTGCTTAATTGTGCAGAATTGATTGAGAATTTTTATTTTTTTTCTTTAAAATAAAATCATTAAATGAAATAACTGTTGAAACTGAGACTGGGCTCGTCTTCTGGTCTGACCCAGCTCACTGCATGCACGTGAGCTAGCGCCTCCACAGGCCTAGGTCTACAGAGCACACATATCAAGGTATGGGCCTAATTCAAACCAAAAAAAACTAGCCTTGATAGGCGAGGACTACCACGCCTTATATGTTGTGTTGTCCCACCTTTGATTAGCGACGTGGGACTAAACCGAACACCGAGCCTAGTCTTTGTCCCAACAATAACTCTGTTGCGGATGTAGGAAGCCACTGATGAATAATTTAATCCGCTATTTAAAACCTTGGACTTTTTAGAAATATCTATTGCAAATTGTTTCGCCACTTTTAGCTTTTTGTAGTCTTTATTAGAGCATTTGAATAGAAACTCTACCTCAACTCTAATTCTTTAGGTATACATATATTTATTTGAAACATACACACCAAAAGAAAGGTGAAGGACGCGCGTATACATTGATCATTACCTAACACACTAATTACTAGTAACCACAGTAACCAGAGTCTTGCTATGTACCGAAAGTGACATCGCACTAAAGAAGAACAGACGCGCTCAGTCGATACCGGACCACGTAAACCTTCATCCATGGAGCTTAGGAACCCTCTATAGAGGTTCAGATCTGTTATGCGCGACGTATAGGAATATGAAGTAAAGAATAAGCCACAGAGGAGACACACGATTTAACGTGGAAAACCCCTCAGATGTGAAGGGGAAAAACCACGGGCACCAGCCAGCAACAATCTCACTATCTCAAGAGTTTTGGGTTACACGCCTATGGCGGCTTACAAGAGAATCAAGTCTCCGTCAGAAGCCCGGCCTATATCCTGGAGTGAATTTGGAACAACTCCAACAAGATCTTCAGTTATTGGGCGGGCGCCAAAGCGGCGGCCGCCGCGCCCCGCCTCATCAAGGCGTGCTTGATCACCCTGCCAAAGTCCGGCAGTGCCGCCTTGGCCGCGTCAAGCGAGGCGAAGCGCTCGGCCCACGCCGCCAGTAGCGGCGTCCTGGCGGCGTCGAGGAACTTGACGCCGAGCAGCACCTCGGACGCGCGCACCCACACCAGGAGGCCGCCCAGCGCCACGTCCACGTACCCGACGCCGTCGCCGCCGAAGAAGGGCTTCTCCCCGCCCTTGGAGCACTGCGCCAGCGCGCCCTCCAAGGTCGCCACCGCCACGAGCATCTGCTTCACCCCCTCGCCCATCTCCGCACGTGTCCTGGTGCCGTCAAGCATCTTGAACCACGGCTCCACCAGCTGCATGCGTTAATTTGCAAATAAATGTCATCATCAGACATCAGTTGAATTAATTAATCTGCAGCGCGAAACGCCAACAATATGCACGCAGGAGTGTTCAAAATATACAGCAGGACGACGCCAAGCAGGTAACCTTGGTCTCGATGAAGGCGACCCAGAACCGAGCGATGGCACGTTCGTAGGGGTCAGAGGGGAGGAGCGATGGCCGTGCAGCGTCGGCGAATGCCTCCTCGATGTAGTCCACCATGACCATGGACTCGCATACAGCCTTGCCTTTGTGAAACAGCACGGGGACCTTCTTGTGGACCGGGTTGCTCTCGAGGAGGAGCTGGCTCTTGTTCATGAGGTCCTCCTCCACGTACTCGTAGCTCAGCCCCTTGAGGTGGAGTGCAAGCTTCACTCGGGAGCCGAACGGACTGAACCAAGTGCTCAGAAGCTTCATCTCATCTCCTCCACCTGCCATTTCTTCCCTAGCTTCGTCCTGCGTGTTGAGTCTTGTTTAATTTTTGCGGATTGATGTGATTGTTTCCTACGACTTCATATATATATATATAGAACTCCGGCCTTGGTTGCTCCGAGCGACCTCTACGGGCAAACGTTGTTTCGACGACGAAATAGGGGTTCAGGTGAACAGAAAACTAGAGAAAGGTATGCAAATTCAAGTGGTCGAGTCAATACCCAGGATCAACTTGCGATGGCAGAACATGGTTCTATTTGCCTTTCGCGTGTCGCACGGCTCGGCGGCTCGCAGAATCAGAGCGAGTAGGGCACATTGTCTCGGACGAGCACTCGGGTTTCGCACCCAGTTTTAACGGGCCCATCGGCTTCTGCGGGGCCAGAATCACCAAGGGAGGAGCAGATCAAACAAAGAACTGGGCCTCTTTTTCCTTGTAAATAGAATGGGCCTCTTTCGCCTTGTTTGGGCCCATCTACTGAACATATATAGAATGGACGGCCCAGACAGATTGGCCCCTTTCAACTCGGCTCGATCCCACTGTGTCTGTGTGGCTTTTGCTTTCTGCATATACAGTCAACGCCAAATTAGACCCATGGCCCGTTAGAGCGTCCGCAATCGATGCTTCTATCTCGATTCGATGCAATAAATGTCAAGATGAGGAAACTCCTATACACTGTGAGCCCGTTTTCACGAGGAAGCCGGTCCCTTCTATAGAACCCGGCTCCAAACAATAAAGAAATCGTGCTCTCTCTCTCTCTCTCTCTCTCTCTCTCTCAACCTTCTTCTCTTTCCCATTTATAGAATCAAGCCCAGTTCTATACATTATGACAGGTTTAACAGAAGAAGTCACATCTGTATATAGGAATGGGGTTGGTTCCATACACTGCTGATGCTCTTAGAGCCTCTACAGTGGACGGTCCGATCATGGTTGATGCAATAAATGCCGGAGAGCAGCTCCCATGCATGAAACCTGGTTCTATAGATTTCTCTCTCTTGCCTTCGTCTGGTTTATTGATTCAATCCCGATTCTATACATTATGAAGAAATTGCAGTTGACATCTTATCACTCATAGGACTCAGTATAGAACCAACCCCATCTCTATACATTGCGAGTGCCCTTACATCGAAGTATTCAACACCCATGATCTACTAATTGCCACGGTCCATGTTGTAGTCCCATGCTAGGCATGTCATCAACACCAGCTTGGCTCTCGCCATGGGGCAAAAGGGCTCGTTCACTGTCGCCGAATACTTTGCCAAGATGAACACCCCTTGCAGTCGTTATGGCATCTGCAGAGAAGATGCCTGACGATGAAGAATTTGCCTCCTACATCCTCATCGGGCTTGACATCAAGTTCAACCCCGTTGTCAACGACGACGGAGACAACATAGTTGAACTCGATGCCAAGCCTGACTAGGATGTATGAGGCGAGCTCTTCGTCGTCCAATCTCTTCCCTACATAAGCCATATCCACCGTGAGGGTCTTCATCTTGACGAAGTACTCGGCGACAATTGCCGAACATGGGCTGCTCTGACTACCGTGTAAAGTTTGGTGAAATGTGATGTCTTCTTGGCTCACGGCTTCGTATTTATATAGCTAGAAATAGCGCCTAGCATGAGATGTACTTCTTAGATTGCAACGTACAAGTGCTTGCCTTATAAGCCAAGAATGAAGAAGATTACCACAATCTTGTATAATAGGAAGGAAAATATCTATCCTATAGTAACCGAATACACACATTATCTAGGCATTGAGTATACTAGTGCTTGCCTTACAAGCCAAGAAATAAGAAGATTGCAGCAATCTTGTACAATAGGTAAGTAAAATATCTACCCCATCGACTACACACATAATCTTGTTTTTTTTTCTTAGGGTCACACGTCCGCCCGGACAGACTACTGGTCCAGACGCCCGTGCACCACTGACCTATCGCTTTACTGTACGCATGCATTTTGTTGTTGTGGCTACTTAAAAAAAGTTGTATCTCCAAAAATAAATATCTAAATTGAAATTCGATTGCACCATAATATTTCTTATAATAAACTCTTCAAAACAAGATCTCACATGAATATATTTTGATAATTTTTATTTTTTACATCCGATATACTTTTACAACATCCATATGAAACATCTGCAACATAATTTTGGAACTACTGAAACACTGGATACGTACTTATGCAACATGCATGTTTCACGCTTTCTAGACAATGCAGAGCAGAGGGGAATGGCCGGTTCCGGCCAATCGGCAGTGTAGGAGGTAGACGACGACTGATGGGAGGTTACGCCGGCCAAGCCGAATTGGGTGTCGGAGCTGTTGGAGATGGAGGATGGCCGCTATAAAACACGGAAGGAGGCAAGCAAGATGATCACGCGAGTAGAGAAACGATGACGATAACTAGAAAGATGCGAGGTCGCGTTAGCTGGGGCAGAGACGGGTGGCTACTAGTGGCGGATCTCCCAATCCGCCCGATGGGCATGAAACATGCATACAAAACACTAACTGCAATACTAGATCTACTTCTGAAACATTCAGATACAACACTTACAACATACGTATGAAACTACTGAAACACTCGAAACATACATATGAAGCATTTGTAAAAAAAACATCTGAAAACACTTGAAAACCATTTACAAGCATAATAACAATAAGATAAAACAGTTACAACAATACATGTGAAACACATATGCAATATTCAGATAAAACACTTACAAACATTCATTTGAAAAACAAGATGAACATTATAAACATACACTTAAAACATAGGTCCAAAAAAGATGAAACATTTTAAAAAACACTTACAACATGTATTTGAAAACACTTACAACATATGCAACATTTTTTATCTATTGGTATAGCATACATAAAAAGAAATAAAAAATATCTAAATATTAAAAAATAAAAAGATAAGAAAAAAGAAACAAAAAAGAAAAATAAAAAAGAAAAATAAAAAGGAAAAAAAGAAAAGGAAAAGGAAAAGGAAAAGGAAATGAAAAAAAAAACGAAAAAAGAAAAAAAAAAACCGGCGCAGGGCGCGCGGAAGGCGTGGCCGCGCGGGAGAAAGTCGCGCGTGGGATGGGCGTCCGTCCACGCGTGGACGCCCGTGGCGTGTCTTTACTGTTTTTTCTTTTGTTATTCTTTTTTGTTCTTTGAGAGCTTGTTGTTATCGGTTGGATGACTTTAGACTTTAGAGACAAGAGAGACCGGATTTTTAAAAAAGTCACTTTTGTATAAAACACTGTCAGTCTCCTGTATCTATATATGGTGCCAACCCTAATTTAGCGGCGAAATTAAACGTCTATGATTATATTGATTAATTAATATACCACGCGGACGTGCGGCTTGAGAACCATATTTTTATTAAAAATGGCCACATATAGGAGCCTAGAAAAGGGTAAAAGGACGTATATATACGGTATATACATATATAAACCATGCATTACATAGAGAATTACGTACAGACGACCACACTGACTGCAATGTGCATGCACGTTGCAGCCGAAGAACGCGACATGACTATATATAATCCGTATTCGCAACATTATTCGGTGTTGCACTTGCACGGTATAAACCTTCATCGAGCTGAGTTCAAGGGGTTCATCTGTAGGTTTATTATATGGGCTAGCTCCAATCCGTATGATTCGTAGGTTCATTTGTTTGGCGCCACAACAGCGCCTGCCACCGCCGCCGCCGCCGGACCCCGCATCTTGACGGCGTACTCGAGCACCCTGCCGAAATCTGGCAGGGCCGCCGTGGCCGCGTCAAGCGCGGCGAAGCGCTCCGCCCATGCTGCCAGGAGCGGGGCCGTGGCGGCGTCGAGCAACTTGACGCCGGACAGCACCTCGGACGCGCGCACCCACACGAGCAGCCCGCCCAGCGCGATGTCCACGCACCCGACGCTGTCGCCGCCGAAGAAGGGCTTCCCCTTGGAGCACTCCTCCAGAGCGCGCTCCATTGTTGCCCTTGCCGCCAGAATCTGCTTTAACCCCTCGGCCTTCTCTTCGCTTGTCTTGGTGACATCGAACATCTGGCACCACGGCGCCACGAACTGTATTTTTCCACGCACAGGCACATACACAATGACACAAACAAACCAGCAAATCCTTAACTCACTCTGCAGTGCAGTATCGATCGAGTCACCAACAACATGTGCATCGATCAAATACTAGCTAGCTAGATGCATGAATTCAGAAAGTACCTTGTTCTCGATAAAAGCCACCCAGAACCGAGCCACGGCGCGTTCGTAGGGGTCGGAGGGGAGAAGCGACGGTCCGGTGTCAGGGAAGGCCTCCTCAATGTAGTCCACGATGACCATGGACTCGCAGAGAGCCTTCCCTCTGTGGAAGAGAACGGGGACCTTCTTGTGCACGGGATTGCTCTCGAGGAGGAGCTGGCTCTTGTTCATGAGATCCAGCTCCTCCACGTACTCGTAGCTTAGCCCCTTGAGGTGGAGCGCCAGCTTCACCCTGGACCCGAACGGGCTGAACCATGTGCTCAAAAACTTCAGCTCGTCGTCGCCTCCACCTGACATTTTTTTTTCCTGCACCTACAGTAAGTTAGAGGCGTACGTGTTTAAAGATTTCGTCTTCTTCGATCAGCCGGACGTACGTGCTTGTTGGCTTGTTGTGTTTCTTGGACAAGGCAGAGTAGCAGCATATATAAAGCTTGGGCGTTGGTTACTCCGTCATTCGATCGACGTTTGTGAGCCAACGTTGGTTGACTGATGAGAATTTTGCCTAGAACCATTGGACGCATTTGTCGTTCAGTCACCGAAAAACAAGAGGAAGTAAGAAAATTCATGAGTGGTTCAAGACCCATGAGTTACAAAGATCGAAAAAGAAGCATCTATTTTCCTTTCCTGTGGGCTGGCTCCATGGGCACAAATTGGATGGTCGAAATCCGTACTGAAAAAAATAAATATTATATATAATAAGGAAAATCTTGATATGGAAACTCGACCTGCAAGGGTAAGCCCCAGGACATTTTACATTAAAAAGAAAAACCTTCTCTCACCTCATGTGAGACGACCACGATCAGGATTAGGGCTTATAAACTTATTTTAGCCGTGGGATATATAGAAGGGTTTTTATCACAGCAACACTATAGTCTCATGTAAGACAAACCACGATCGGCATCAAGACTTAGAATCCTGTTTTGACCGTCGAATGGGCAAGAGAGTTTTCCAAACCCTGTCCCACCTACACACAGTGGCACCATAGTCTCATATGAGATGACCACGATGAGAGCCAAGCCTTAGATACCTGTTTTGGCTATGAGACATACAAGAGGATTTTTTAACCCCAGCCTAAAATTCACTCCCACAAGGAGTTGAACCTAGGACTTGAGAAGTGTCGCTGGGTTCTTCTAACCAACTAGATTAGATGCCCTTTGGAAGAAAAATCTTGATATTATTCATCTCATCAATAAAAAATTTAATGGAAGTATTACCAATTAGAAGAAAAAAATTAAATGCTTCGCAAGGCACTTGATCTGTGGCCATTCTTAGGGCTCGTTTCAATATCCTCCTCCAAACTTTAGAACTCTAAAAGATTTACACCACTTTAGCTTATTTTGAGCTCTAAAGATTTTAATATAACTGGATAAAGTTTAAAGCTAATTTTAGACGTTTGCTTGGAGTTTTAGCTCTAAAGTTTATAGGAGAAAATTTAAAGAAGCCCCAACTAAAACAATGTGATTGATCCATGCAAAATATATGTTAGTGCACAACCACTTGTGTTCATCTACCACTACTACCAAAGCCCAAATTCCCAAATTGGAACCCAACCACTTGTGTTTGGATCAAAATTTATACAAAAGGTCTCTAAATAAGCATTAGCGTGACGAGAGATATATAATTGAAGGAAAAAAAAACGACGGCTACAGGGGATTGAATGGGAGCTTCTAATTTCTTTTAAAAATATTTGGCTGCTGTCCTAAAATCAACTCTCAAAAATCAATCGCCTTTAACATGAGAAATCCATGAGCCAAGTGGTGATTAGGTATTTCTGGTGACGACCGAGAGATACAGTGGTATTCTCGAAACACGGCCGAGCAGATTGCAGAAGATCTAAATGGTGGGGACTTAACTTGTACTGAAAAGAAACCAATTCACAGTACCCTAATAGAACTGGTGACAATAATATTCATAAAATTTGAGGCAGAGGTGGTGTACACCAGTGGTAGATGGCGCTCCTGCAGAGGAAAAGCACATGACGCCACCAGTGCTTTCTCGAACAGAGGACTGGTGTGTTGCGCAGAGGCAAAAACAACAGTCAGTAAGACCAAGAAAATTCAACTCTATAAAAACCAACTACAATCAAATTTTATGCAAGAGATCACGCCAAAGAACAAGGTTGTTCTCCCAAAAAAAACAAAATCAGTTCAGTTTTTCATGCTCGAGTTGATTCAATCAAATTCACTCATGGAGGAGCATCAACTCATGTCCTAACACAAATCAAACCAACCAAAAGCTCCCTAAAATCTCAGATTTAAGAAATCAACCCAAGGGCGGGATAGGGGGAACCCGAAGAAAACAAGTGTGAAACAAGAACGCAGGAATAAGCTCAATCCTTGAATCCTGCGGAGCATGACTCTGGCAAGCAGCCTCTCTCTCTCTCTAGGAGCAGGACCTTTGACCAGTAGTCGAGCAACGCCTGCGCCGTCGTCCACGTGCTCCCACGGCTGTGCCTCCTACCTTCACCCACAGGGGATCCGTCACCGCCCACGCATGGCCACCACCCACTGGTCTTGTTGCTAGCACGAGAAGTGGGTTGTTCTGTTCCTTCATTTTTGACAAACTGATTTAACCCACATCTACACGGTATATTCCCTATGAGGACAACCCCAACCCACTTGAACCACTAACGAAACACTGTCAAATTCTGGGTCCAACCTATCCTAACCCACATATTCCCTCAACCCGTAAATTTTTTTCAAAATTGACTTAAATTTATTAAATAGGTTTCAAAATATCATGAAGCTAACCTGTTGTAGTTAGCAGAGCAAAATCTGCCTGTCGGTCCTACATCAAAAAGCTAAACACATAGGAAAGAACAAAACATATGGGTTCAACACATTCAAACCCACAAAAGGAACCTAATCCCAACCCATCTAACCCAATTTTCTATTAAACTCATCCCAATCCGCTATGTAAATTAACTCATTCACATCCACCCAAAATGCACCCACATGAAAACTCAATTCAATAAACGCATTTGAAGCTAACCTATTAGTAGATCTATGGTTTGACTTCCCTGAAAGCGAGAATGATAGGACGGAAGAAATAGATACTATTACTACATAATTAAACTTGCAGGCTCAGTAGAATGTGACAAAGCGCAACCATGCAACCAAATGTGTGATGCACATGAACTCGCAGGTCGCAGCGCAGAACAAAACTTCATTATTGACTATATAAATGGTCTGAAGTACATCATAAGAATCAGGAAATTATGGCCCACTACAATTAACAACAATAAACTTCTTTATTTAATTGAGCTCTACGATTATTTGTCTTCGAAACATTTACTTCGACCAGGCCGCACTCACGACTCATGAGTCACCAGTGACGACCGTCGTGCTGCGGCTGGCAGCTTATTTCTTCGCGGCTGCGGCCAGGTGTGCGCGCCTTACCTTGGCGAACTCGACCAGTCTACCGACGTCCGGCAAGACGGCCCTGGCAGCGTCCAGGTCGCCGAAGCGTTCCGCCCACGCCGACAGGAGCGGGGTCTTGGCGGCGTCGAAGAACTCTGCACCGCACAGCGCCTCCGTTCCCTGTAGCCACGGGAGGAGCCCGCCTAGAACGACGTCTAGGTAGCCGACGCTGTCACCGCCGAAGAAAGGCTTTCCCTTGGAACAGTCTCTTAGGGCCCCCTCCAGTGTCTCGACCGCAGCGAGCATCTGCTTCGTCCCCTTCAACCTCTCCTCGTCCGTCTTGGCAATGAATGCCTGCCTCCACGACACCGTTATCTGCATAGGTGAACACACATGGATCGCTGAGAGAGCAACACACGCATCAAAATGTTGAACCGATGCAGAGAGCTAGCCATCGATGCACGAAAATAAAAAAAATAGCGAATGGTGAGACCTTGTCGTCGATGTAAGCGGCCCAGAAACGAGCAATTGCTCGTTTGTGAGGGTCGACGGGGAGGAGGGAGGAACCATGGTTGGCAAACACCTCATCGATGTATTGCACGATGACAAGCGACTCACTAATAGGCTTGCCATTGTGGATGAGCACAGGAACCTTCTTGTGCACGGGGTTGGACGCGAGGAGGAGGTCGCTCTTGTTATCAAGGTCCTCCTCGACGTAGTCATAGCTCAGGGCCTTGAGATGGAGGGCAATTCTCACTCTGCATGCCCAGGGGCTCGCCCGTGTGCCAAGTAGCTTCAGTTCAGCTCCTGCCATTTCCTTACCCTGCAAGTTTACTTAGCGATTGAGTGCGTGGGTTTGAGCCTTGTTTTGCTTGATATTTGCTTATTAGTTTGCCAGGACTCTTAGGCTAACAAGGAGCGGTATTTATGGAGCTTAGGCGACGGCGAACATCCACAGTGACACGTGTGGATGACAAACAACGGCAAAATTTCATCATCCATGATGCACGTGCTGACGTACAAGGAGATTAATTTTCAAATCGACTTATGACACACTACTAGATGTATCGTTGTTGGTCTTTGAACACAATAGTCAGTGACGGATAAATATAATCTTGCAAACAAAATGTCGATATATAGCCTTATTATGGTTTGGCTTTGTGACGAGTGCTTATCAACGGGTGTTACGCAATCTCTTGGCTTGTGATGTGCAGGTGTGGAGCTCGAAGATGGTGGTCAACGGAGAAGGTGAAGGTAAAGCGGGTTCATATCGATGGACTGAAAGCAGTGAAGGACGGATGCCAAGGCTCGGACCGAGGGACCAGAGAAGCCGGGTGACTAGCCGTAGTGGTTGACGCCAAGGGAGATCGATGAGCGGAAGAGAACATGACGGCATTGGGGAGTTCGCGTCGAGGCAAAGCTATCTCATGAGAGACTCGTTGGTCGTCGGATTAAATTTTGGGTTGGACCATAGCACCCTTGGGTTAAGTTGTTTGACTCTGATGTATGCAGAGGTAACACAGGAATTGTGTAATAGCCATATTCAATAGGATAAGCGAGCCTCCGTCTCCCTCACCTCTTTCATTTTGCTTCTTCCTTCGTTAGGTCTCCTTCCTCTTAGTGATTTCTTGAAGAGAGGTCCACGACTCTCGTTGAATCTTATATTACCAGTGGGAATGGTGGCCATTACCACCTTGTGTCCTCCAGGATTCGTTTCAGTTGTGATTTGTGTTCTTTGTGTTCTTCACGACTTCATCTTTTTCCCTTTCGTTCTTGCCTTGATTCGCCATTTTGGAAGCGTTTTGATTTTTTTTTGCCATGAGATGAGCTAGGATGTGAGTTGAAGCTTTCCACTGAAAGAAATCAACTAATTCCTCACGAGTTCTTAGATCGGGACGAATCAAGTTCATGAACTAGTTTTGGAGCATTTTTCCTTCTCTGTCGATTTCCTATTGATTGGCTTCAAATTGTCTCTTAGAAATAGACCATCTACTACCTTGTGACCATATGATTAAAATTTGGTGGTCGTTGGTTTTGATTTGACTAGGTTTTGATCAATTCTTGGTTAGAGACGATTTTCATGGCCGCTAGAACGTGACCCATGGACAGTCCGAACCTTAAACCCGGACAGTCTGGCTATCGAGCTCAAGTTCAGAGCTTCTTTCGTGGAACAGTGGTCGTAACCATAGACGGTCCGGCCTCCAAGCTCAGACAGTCCGAGGTCCATTTTCAGACCTAGAACAAAACCTCAGGACTGTAGTAGACTGCCCGAGGTACTATAGCAGGTACTGTAGCAGACCTGTCCGCGGCTCCCTATTTTGTGTTGTTCGGTCAGTTTCTTGCCCATTCGGTGTTCGTCTGTTACGTTTGACTTCTAATGTTACATAGACCTTATCTAGGTTCTCTTGTTACCGGTTGGCTTGGGTAAGCGAGATTTGGGACCTTGCTTCTTTTCAATACGAGTGGAGTGTCATTTTCACTTCTTCTGGTTCAGTGCTCTCTCAGTCTTTGTCCCACACTCGTTTTGTGGTGACCTGCTATGTTCTGAGATAACATCTACCGTTCTCTAGGGTCATGGTCATTATAGCTATGTGTGCTTCTTGGGGATTGATTTTGGGACGGTGGCTAAATATTTCAAAAGAAATTTAAGACTTCAATTCACCCCTCCTCTCTGATCGTCAAATCGAGTTGTTTTAGAACATCTCTTGATATCTCAAATGGAGGCACTGCAAATATGGGTATGGGTTTGTTTGGATCCATTAGCACTAAAAATTAACATCTAAAATTAATACTAATGGATCCACTGCTAATAAACTACTAACTATTAGCGGGAGGGTTGCTAACTATTAGTTATATTATTAGTAGGTTTATAGTCACTAATATATGCTAATAGTTTATATGTACCTTAAATTAACTCACTATCCAACCACCTATTAACAACTATTAAAGCGTATCCAAATACCCTCTATTTAAAATTAGTTAGCTACTATTTTTTAGCTAGCTACTCTAGATTCATAGTTTTTGTTACGCACCTAGATATAGAATATGTCTAAGCACATAATAAAAGTTATGAATTTATAAATACTAAAACATCTTGTAATTTGAGATGGAGGGAGTAAATTTTTAGTGTTATAATAGATCAAACATACCATCAGCTACAGAGTGATCGGAAGACATCATGAATTAGAGATTTGAGGGAGACTGGATAGAGAGGGCCCTTGACTTGTGCTGCAAGTCGTGAGCCAAGCAAGGGTAGAGTTTATTTTTGCTCGAGAGCTAGGGGAGTCCCTTTTTTTTATTAACGGGCAGGAGGGATTGGACTTGCGTCCCTACTGAAATTTATTAAGAAAACAGCCAAAGATAGAGAGTTCAGTACAAACATAAAAAAATAAAAAAACGAAGAAAGGCCAAAAAAGCTAAATGCTAAAAAGCTAAAAGACTGAAAGGAAATCAAGAAATAAAAAAGGAGACAAAAAATTAAAAGGATTACACAAATTGGTCTAGCCATGAACTAATCTGTTGAAGGTGCTTCCTCTTTGCGCGAAGAATATCTAGGCCAAAGACATTTCTGAATATATGCTTACACTGCTGAACACTCGCCTCCTGGCCTTTGAAAATTTGATTGTTCCTTACTGACCAAATACTCCAACACATAATAATAATAATAATTTCCATGAAAAAGGGACATTGAGCTCGGGGAGTTGAATATCCAAGCGAGGAGGCGGCTGAATTGAGCTCTTTGTTGAGTTGAATAACTATTCTCTTCCTAAAGGCAGAAATTTTATTAAGTATGTAGCTCCATCCTATAAATTCGAAGGAGAAGTCTTGCAGTAGCAGCTGAGCTGCGGTAAAGGCGAAGAAAAAAAGATGTAACAAAAACAAGACTTGTGCATTCGCGGTAGGTGATTAGCGCCTGTCAGATTGGCCACCATCACTATCGATCCAATTTCTATTTCTAGTCATATTGACTTTTGGGTCAGCTGATTGTCCATTCCATAGATATTACTTGCCACATCTCGGAAATAACAATTTTATTATCGATTCAAACGAGAGTAAAGAAGACTAAATCCATAAATTTGTTACCTTCTTCCGGGCTACAATCGTGAAACATCAGAAATTAGAGTATGTCAAACTAGTATTTTTAACCTGGAACTTACCAATAAACGTCAACGATTTGATGTTTTGGTTTTAGAACTTCATCTACCAGCTGCATCTACTTGATATACAACCTTGAAAACTTACATGTACGTCAGTTTGAGGCTTTGGGCAGAGGCAATTTTATTAATGCCAATTCCACGGAGAATTTTTTTTAAAAATAATACTTTTATTGAATAATTGTAAATCTAGAAGCTGTTATATAAAAATTGCAAATATAACATCCTGTCGGCCATCTAATGACCGACAGGGTACTTGTCGGCCATCCAATGTGGCGATGACGTGGCAGCCGACAACCACCTGGAAAGCTTGTCGGCACCGATAGGAAGCATCCGAGCGGCCAATTGATCTGCCAGTAGTGGTTTTGCCTCTTCTCGTCATCCTACATAGTAGCAGGCGGGCAGGCTCCAGAAATCTCTGCCTACAGGAGATGCAGGGCTTGTTTAGTTTGCCCAAAGTTGGCAAAAAAATGTAATTGTTTGTATTTGACAACTTTTAGTCTAATCATGGTCTAACTAAACTCAAAAGTTTTATCTCAAGATAGACAGACAAAAAGTACAAACATACAATAGCTACTACTTTATTTAATGCTCCATATACATACGTAAAGAACAAGATATGATAGAGAAAGAGAAAAAATTTTGTGAACTAAATAAGTAACTTTTAATCTTTGTTTTTCCCCTCTTCAAGTACTACTACTAGCACAAAACACGAAGTGATTGATTCCTACTTTTGTCACGGTGCAAGGGTCAGGGGATCTGAAAGCATGGATTGATGTAGCCCTTAATCGATGGGTAGTTGAGTACTATCTCATCTCAGAAAACATACGGGACTATAGGTTCATATTTGACCAAGTTTTTATCAAATAGTATTCATATTTATGACCCTAAATTAATATATTATGAAAACATATTTCATAATTATTCTAATGATGCTTATTTGATATTATAATATTTATAATTTTTATTTATAATTGGTCAAAGTTGATACACTAAAATATGATACTATGCTTATCAAATGGACAGAAGGAGAATTGTTTCATGAGGTCATGGTCTTTTTCCTGACATGGTATTGTCAATGTATTTGACCTGAGGTACTCGTACTGTAAATCCGTTTGGGGGCTCCTCAACAGTTTGATTCCTGTGCCCTCCAATCCCATCGCGATCTCCTCTGTGTAGTCCACTGTGTGTTTTTTTTTATAATACGTATCTGCATTTAGATAAGGAAAAGATACAAGACCGCGTACAAATACAGGTATGCACGAGCAGGGTATAGGGACAGCTGTCCTGACCAGCAAGCACAAAAGTCCATGAAGAAAATGAAAATTACATCTAGGTCCTTGGACCCTGTGCTACCGAGAAGACTCCAGAGGTCTCTGATGCCCATTGCCGCCACACTGACAACCGCCGCCGACAGACTGCCATGGCCCTAGATCAAGAGAAACTCCTTCGCACAAAGGCTTACACATGAGCCACGGTAGATGAAACCGCTATAAATCCATCGGCTGGGGACGCACCCCAAGCTTCTCTGACCCTGGATCAAACTTTGCCAACAGCCACCAAGCGGCGCCGAGGAAGACACGAGCTCGATCCATCCACCTTCTAACCGCAAAATCAACAGCTTCCCCTGCAACGACGAAGAAAAAGCCGCCAGGAGACATACCAGGCGACTCGGACTCCTGTACAAGATCCGGACTCGCCAGACCTCACCTCCACGCGCTCGCCGACGATGCCGGAACGACGCTCCGTCGAGACGGGGAAGAACACGGGAGGACCTTATTCCATCTTGACGCCGTCGTCGCTGCAGTCTCGATGCCGCCACCGGAAACCTAAACCTAGAACTACTAGGACTAACAACCTCGACCGCGCGAGTGCATAGCGGTCTCCGCCACCTCTCCAAGGCCCGAAGGCCAACGAAGGCGAGGAAGACCGCTGGCTCCGCCGGCAGGGACCGAAGCACACGCGCTCGCCTCTCTCAACAGTAGTTGGGCGAGAGAGTTCGAGAGTCTGGTCGCTTTCTCATGTACTCCACTGTGTTGGTAGAGGAAGATGGTCAGGAAAATTTTTAGGACATGTCGGCTCTCGGAGTGCCGATAGTCCTATCGGCCGGATAGCCCCCATAGGTACAGTAGTATCCACCTACCTGCAAAGGCCTATCGGCCGCTGAAATGCCGTAGAGGCCTGTCGGCTCTTCAGAAGACGATACGCTCACTATCGGCCAACCAGCGGCCGACAGGATACTATATCAATAATTTTTTTCAAATAAATATTAGATTCACAATTAATAATTTAAAAAATATAATTTTTTTAAAAAACTCTTCCACAGACACATGGGTTGCTTCTGGCTGGACCAAAAAATCCCAACCTGTTCGGCAGCACCAGAGCCGTTCGGAATCACTAGTAGACCCATCCGCTGAGTGTGTCAGTGTCAAGGGCGTCGGATCCTAAGGTAGCTGGCCCTCGACTACGGACCTCGTAGTCTCGTGCCGTCGTCTTCTGGGGCTAAGGTTTTACCCCTCGGCTGACTAGCCTGACTAGGCTTAGTTGATAGAGAGAGATTATATGGATAATAACTTTCTTGATCTCATTCTTCACGGTACATGGAAATAAATAGGCCTACAAGCCGTAACTAAGTTGGAAACTGTAACAAACTAGGAAACAAACTCTCCTAAATTCAAGGCCTAAAGGATCTCCTAGCCACTTCCCGCGCTCCTGCCTTCCTTGTGTGCGGAGACCGCGTCCTCGCTCGCCACGGATGCGCGAGCAGCGGCCCTTCCGATGTCGCGGGCGCGGCGCTGCCTTGTGTATGTGCGGCCTCACATGACATCTCTCCCCCCTTGAGATCCAGCTCGTCCTCGAGCTGAAAGTCGCACTTGATGAACACCTCATGTGCCAAACGACTCCGCTCGATACGGAGCGGTTCTGGAGCAACCGCGCCGTGATGGATGGTTGGCAGATTCGGGGGCTGTTGGTATTTATTAAGTGCAAATAGAATATGAAAGATTCTGCAAGCGCATAGAATACCATTATAGCTTTTACCCGTGAGTATTACAGAGTATCGTTATTTATATTTTATCACAGAGAAGCAATGGTTAAAGAATCTGATAGTTATCATCATGCATCTACTAACTTAATACACCAACTAGATTATAGTGGGGGGTAAGTGATAAATAATAGGAGTTATGCATAGTAATCACTTGAAAGATAAATGAGTAGTCTAAGATGAGAGGACAACGGGAGAGTTCAAGGTTCCTAAATACTTCTCTATTACTTAGGTTCTAAGATAATACTGAAGGATGGTTAGATGAGGTAATCACACAATAACACTTTGGAGCAACAGTATATTTTTGATTCTCGAATAGACTAGGAAGGGGTAATCGGGAGAAGACTGGCAAAAAAGCTCTATGAACACTAACACTAACATGGTGGATTACGAAGGCCTGTCAGAGCTGTCACCCCTGAGGCTACCACAACTAACCGCATGATTAGGCGCAATCTCAAGTAACCTATAGTCTAGACGCCATGCCTACACTATCGATTACTACTCTAGTCATACGCTATAACTAGAGCACTCAATACGAGCGAAGATTCCATACCAAAGTATAACAATTATACTAAACAATCACATAATGATGCATGTAAGTAAATAGAGAAGATAAATATACAAAATCATAAGTCTTACAGAGATAGGATACATGTACATACTAGACCTCTGATGAACTCTCCAGAACCGAGCATGGCTCCGCTCTCCGTAACTCTCAACTAGAGCTAATCTACTACATTGGAGAGAGTTTGCCCTTCAATGGCACACCTCTCCATCCAAGCCCTAACTAGAGAATATAAATTATAATAACCAAAGGGATGTAACTAGAGAATATGAATTATAATAATGAAAGGGATGGAGCCTAGTGGGTCCCTGGGGCTGTATATATAGGCCAGAGCGTGAAACATGAGCTCTTAGATCAAACCGACTTAAGCAACGGTTTAGATGGACTCTCCATGACAGTGGGGAACCTTCTAGAGAAGCCGAGGGTGATCCGGGGACCCCGAAGGTCAGCTGACCCCACCTGGCGGTCTCTCGCGGTCTACTTTCGCATGGTGGTTTCTGGTGTCCTTTAGAACCTTCCTTTGCGACTTTCGTATCTTTTTACTTTGAACTTCAAAAATAACAAACCATAGGTCCGTTTCGATCGTCTTAACAAGCTATACGCAATGGGGAACTCCAATTCCTCATTTGAGATACTTTTATTTGGTGAAACCTTGCAATTCCTTGCATCTCCTACAAAACAAGTGGGAACACCAAAACACGTGGAACTTGTTAGAATCAAACCCTATAACTATGTTGTGGATTGTTTTATGCCCTTAATTCATGTTTAGTTGATGGGTAGAAATGAGCAATAACTACCGTCAACAGGGGCGCTGTAGGCGGTGTCCCAATGAACTTCTTGAGCACGCTGACGTGGAACAGACCATGGAGACGGGCGCGCAGGGGCAGCTCCAGCCGGACAGCGACAGTCGTTGATGATTTTGATGACACAGTAGGGCCTGATGTAGCAGGGCCTCAGCTTCCCCGTGGCAACCTAAGGGAGGGACGCCACGGCGCACTGGTGAAGACGAAGTAGAGCCCAGTAGCCTACTTGGTAGGAGACCGGCCGATGTAGCCTGTCGTAGTGGCACTTCTGCATCACCTGCGCCTGCTCCAGACGGTACCAAACGTCAGCTAGGAAAGCCTCGCGCTCCTCCATTTCCTGCATGACCGCGGCAACACGAGTCTCACCCGGCTTGTAGGAGCGGATGGTGGGTGGGTCATGACCATACACAACGCAAAACGGTGTCTCTTGGAGCGAGGACTAGTATGCCGTGTTGTATACGTACTCGGCCCACGGCAGCCAGCGAAGCCACTGGCGGGGGCGGTCGCCAGTGAAGCAGCGCAGGTACATAATGATGATGTGGTTGGCGGCCTCCGTCTGGCCGTCTTACTAGGGGTGGAAGGCTGTTGACATGTGAAACTTGGTGCCCATGAGGTGCATGAGCTCACGCTAGAACGTCGAGATGAACACTGGATCATGGTCGGACACCATGGACTGCGGAACACCATGGAGTCAAACGATGTCGGTGAAGAAAGCCTGGGCCACGGACTCAAAGGTGTACGGGTGCGCCAAGGGGATGAAGTGGTAGTACTTGCTGAAGTGGTCGACCATGTAGAGATGACCGATTTCCCGTTCACATGGGCAGCACCTCCACGAAGTCAAGGCCCATGCCTGCCCAGATGACGGTGGGAATCGACAGCGGCATGAGGAGCCCTACCAGATGAAGGTGTTCCGACTTGCACCGCTGACAAGTGGCACACGTGCGCATGAAGTCTTGGACCAGGTGGCGCATGTTGGGGAAGTGGAAGTCACGGTGGAGGCGGTGAAGGGTGCGCTGAATGCCCTCGTGACCATCGTCGTGGACGGCTGCGATGATCTCCTGCAGAAGAGGTGAGCCAGGCAGAATATACAGGCGGCCCGTGTAGACTACCATGTCGTCGACCACTGCCCAGGGTACGGCATGGATCTCGGCATGGATGGCGCTTAGGGCAGAGTCTGTAGCCTAGGCATGACGGAGTTGCGCGATGAAGTTGAATTCAGGTGCTGAAATAGCCCGAAGAGCGCCCTCCTCCGTGTCACGGCGTGAGAGAGCGTCGACCACCGTGTTCATTGCCCTGGACTTGTACTCAACAGAGAAGTCAAACCTGAGCAGCTTGCCGACCCAATGGTGTTGAGAAATCGTGACGAGGCGCTGGTTGAGGAGGTACTTGAGGCTGTAGTGGTCTGTCTTGATGAGGAAACAGTGTCCCCATAGGTACGGCCTCCAATGTCAAACAGCGTGGATGAGGCTGATGAGCTCCCGCTCGTACGCGGCGAGAGTGCGGTGGCGAGGCGCAACTGGGCGACTGAAAACCACGATCGGATGCGTGTTCTGGATGAGCACCGTGTCAAAGCCTCACATTCCACAACGTTGGTGAAGTCCGACAATGCCAGCACAGCGGCTGACGGCACCACCCCTTCAAGTGCGGTGAAGGCCACCGCCCCGTTGTCAGTTCCAAGCGAACCCCTCCTTCTTCAGGAGCGCAGTGAAGTAGGCTGCAATGGCGCCGTAGTTGTGGATGAATTTCCTATAGTTGCCCGCCAAGCCAAGGATGCCACACACGGTGCGCGTGGAGCGGGGCTGAGGCCAGTCGTGGACGGCCAGGACCTTGTCCGGATCCATTGCCACGCCCACCGCGGTGATGATGTGGCCGAGGTAGGAGACGGACATGACGCTGAAAGAGCACTTGGACCATTTCACAAAGAGGAGGTGCTGGCGGAGAACGGAGAGGACGACGCGGAGGTGTCGTAGGTGGTCCGCCCAGGAGGTGTTGTAGATCAAAATGTCATTAAAAAAGACAAGCACAAACCGGCGGAGGTAGTCGCGCAGCACGTCGTTCATAATGGCTTGGAATGTCGCCGGAGCGTTACAAAGCCCGAATGGCATGACTAGGAACTCATAGGGGCCATCATGTGTGCGGAACATGGTCTCGGTTGTAACATCCCGGCCCAGGGCTTAATAGGATTGATAGGATACTCATGCCAACAAGTTGCAAATTCTTTTTCAGAAGCCCATCTGCAAAGAACTCCGAGGTTAAGCGAGCTTGGCCCTGGAGCGATGGGTGACCGACCAGGAAGTTCTTCCCGGGTGCGCATGAGTGAGGACAAAGTGCGCAGAAAAGACTGGTGTTGGTCTGTGAGGGCAGTGTATATCCTAGTTAAGCTGCCAAATGTAAGCGGGCCCGGCCTCGGAGAGGCGGGACGTTACAGAATGGTATCGGAGCCGACCCTTACGGTTTCACGGGCGCGTGTGTCGCAGTTGCGTAGGCATGGTGCGCATGACTGGTGTGGATCCGGCGTGGTCACACAGCATGGCACATGCGTTGGCACTGGACACACGGACGTGGCCAAGATGGGACGTTCCTGGCTTGGGATTGATCGACGAGGACGTCGATCTCTTAAGGGGGTGAGGATGTAACATCCCGGCCCAGGGCTTAATAGAATTGATAGGATACTCATGCCTAACAAGTTGCAACTTCTTTTTCGGAAGCCCATCTGTAAAGAACTCCGAGGTTAAGCGAGCTTGGCCCTGGAGCGATGGGTGACCGACCGGGAAGTTCTTCCCGGGTGCGCATGAGTGAGGACAAAGTGCGCAGAAAAGACTGATGTTGGTCTGTGAGGGCAGTGTATATCCTAGTTAAGCTACCAAATGTAAGCGGGCCCTGGCCTCGGGGAGGCGGGACATTACATCGGTGACGTCCTCGGGCTTCATGCAGGCCTGATGGTAGCCAGATCGCTGGTCAAGCTTGGCGAAGAAACGGGCGCCATGAAGTTCATCTAGGAGCTCGTCGATGACCGGGATCAGAAAAGCGTCCTTGATGGTGATGGCGTTCAGTGCGCCGCAAAACCGCCAAGACCCAGTCGGCCTTCTTGACCGAGGAGGACCGAGGAGGAGAACGCCGAATGAGCCCTTGGTTCAGCATGGCCGCACACTGACGCTCCAATTCATCTTTGTGGGCAGCGTAGGGGTACGGTCGGACAGCCACCGGCGGTGCCCGCTGCACCAGTGTGATGCCATGGTCGTAGTTGCACTGCGGCGGAAGACCCTTGGGCTCGGTGAAGACATCGGTGAACTCGCCTAGGAGCTCCTCTAGGAGCGTGGCTACTGTCCGTGGTCACACTCATAGCAGGCGCCTCCGGTCCGGTCAGGCCCTGCTAGCACAGGTGACTGGCCGTGGTGCGTGAAGGACATGGAGTGAGCGCCGAAATCCCTAGACAATCGGGCCCAGCGCGGCGAGCCACTGGGTGCCGAGGACCATGTCATAACTGGCGAGAGGCATGTCGAAGAGGTCAGCTGGGAAGGAGTTGCTGCCGATGGGGAGTGGGGCGCCGTGGATGACGCCGATGCACATGACGAGCTCGCCGTTGGCGACCTTGGCCGTGAGGCAGGGCCGGCGCTAGGTTGGCAACCCGAGAC
Organism: Eremochloa ophiuroides; assembly: GCA_038502445.1. Lineage (NCBI taxonomy): Eukaryota > Viridiplantae > Streptophyta > Magnoliopsida > Poales > Poaceae > Eremochloa > Eremochloa ophiuroides. The sequence continues at coordinate 79,988,581 of JAHLJS010000002.1, forward strand.
AGGTGCGCGGCGGCCTCGAAGATGAAGTTGTGGGTGCTGCCAGAGTCAAGGAGGGTGAAGAAAGCCACGGTGCCGAGGGAGAGTGGGATCTGCGTCATGTCGCTGAAGGCCACGCCGGCGATGGTGTGCAGAGAGTGCTGCTGTGTTTCCTCCGTGATCTGGTCATCGCCAGTGGCCTCCGAGGGTTCGGCCTCATCATCTTCGATCACACCATCGAGGTGGAATAGGCGTTACAGACGCGGTTGTGCCCCCGCGTATACTTCTCGTCGCAGTTGTAGCAGAGCCCAAGGCGGCGCCGCTTCTCCTACTCCGTTGTTGTGTGGCGCTTGATTGGACGTCCCACGATGGTGATCGTGGCCGGAGCTGGTGCCTTGGCGCTTGGTGGCACTGGCAGGGCTGGGCGCGGTGCCGGGGCTAGGAGGTGCGGCTTGGCTGCTGGTCGGCTGGGTGCCACTGTAGACGCCATGTACTGCTCCCTCAGTTCCAATTGCCAGAGCCAAGCTCAGGGCGGCGGCAAGGGTCTGCGGGTTCTGGATGCGGATGTCGAGGCTGAGCGGTAGTAGGAGGCCCCCGGTGAAAAGCTGAACCCGCTGTGCCTCGTCGAGGTGGCTCGCGCGTGGTAGGAGCGCCTGGAACTGGTCCTGGTACTTAGCCACCGTGCTCGTGCGACGGCAGTCTGCCAACACAAAGAGCGGGGCAGAGCGCAGCGGCAATTCGTAGAGTAAATTCAGCAGCTCCTTGAATCGATTCCAGGATGGAGTGCCCTCGTCCTGTTGCACCTGGATGTACCACAGTTGGGCGCCCTTCTCCAGGTTGTAGGAGGCCATCCAAACCTTCTCCTCCTCCATGATGCGCTGCTGATGAAAGTATGACTCGCAGCAGTTGATGAAGATGAGCGAATCGGACTTGCCGTCATGTTGCTGAAAATCCATCTTCTGGAACTTCGGCGGCCAGTCATGGTGGTGTTCGTCGGAGCCTGACTTGCTGCCTAAGGACGACATGCGATCGGCAGATAGAACCTGGATCGCCTTGGAGTTGGCCAGGGTGGCTTTGAGATCATCACCCATGTTGCTGGCGCAGGATGAGGCGCACGGCTCGGGCGAGGCGGGGGGTCGCGACGGCTAGTGGTGGTGGCGGCGACGTAGAGGTTGCAGGCGAGGAGCGGCTGGACCGTAATACCAGGTTGTCAAGGGCGTCAGATTCTAAGGTAGCTGGCCCTCGACTACGGAGCTCGTAGTCTTGTTCCAGTCGTCTTCTAGGGCTGAGGTTTTACCCCTCTGCCGACTAGGCTTGAAAGAGAGAGATTAGATGGATAATAACTTTCTTGATCTCATTCTTCACACTACAGGGAAATAAATAGGCCTACAAGCCGTAACTAAGTTGGAAATTGCTGTGGCTGTTGAATCGGCTGCTGGTTGTCAGGTTGCCCTGTTCCCACGCTGCAGCTGTTTTGCTGGCTTCTTCAGAGGCCGCACCAGTCCAGCCAGAAAACTGGCTGCCGAACACTGAAGTGCAGAATGGTATCACCTTCATGCAGAGATTATTTTGCATCCCAATTTCCTTGCCTCAAGAAGTTGTTAGCTTGAAAATTATCATACCTAATTTAAGCATGGCTATTTTACTCATGTTCCAGACTTTCAGAGTACCTAACAAGTTTTCTCGGATGATAGAGGCTGGAACTTCGTTCTATTATCTTAAAAAAGAGTACCTAACTTGTTTTCAGTGTGGCTGAACCTACAATTTGTTCTTCATATACTTTAGCCTTGGCTTCATCCGTTTCTCCCTACATTCTAAAAAAAGTTTGCCGTATGAACCAGTTAGACAGATCTTCTTTGATTTCATTTCATCTAGATTAAATTCCTTTGGTGAGCAGTTTATTTGGATCTAGGAAAACGAACTCCCCTGACCATTCGTGATTTTTCCTCTGATAGTACAAATAGAGAGAAATCAAGCAATAGCTTGCTAATAATAGGAGATGACACCATTTAATTTGTTGGACAATATGTCTTACTAGAAATAAAAAGCTTTTTTAATTGTTACCCAAAACCTTTTTTGTAAATCATATTTGGGAGAACACACTACTTACATCATTGTCATATTTGGGAGAAATATCGCGAGATATAGGACGAGAACCTCTCACGTGGATGAAAAGAAGCTAGTCATAGACACTGGACACATGGCATGACAAGAGTAAATTAAGAGAAGAGAGCAACAGTCACAGATAACGAGTGCAACCATACACAGCTGTGGTCTGTACTTTTCGGCTGTTGCAACGACACGAAGAATGCATTAAGCGAATCTTCTAAAGGTGGTCCTGTGCTAAAAACAATTGTGCTATAGTTTCTTTTTTCTTGTGTTAGACGGCCAAGTGGGGAGTTGGATACTTTATTTTGATTTAAACTGATGTAATAATAGCAAGTCATGGTCAGGGATGAAGCCAAATGTTTAGTTCGTTATCAAAAGTATGGGCGTACATTCGTACGGACGATCAGGGAAGCTCGATAATCTTCTGGTATTGAGACGGATCGGATGCCGCTGTGCACAAACTACTACCACTTGTCTATTTTCGTATAATGTAAAAGTATGTATGACAAAAATAAATGGGTTAAAAACATACAAGACTTTATAATAAAGAAAACTAATATTTTAATAATCACACATGCTGAACTAAAATTTTGCAACCGAGTCCTTTCTATCACACTGAGAGGCATCGCATGACAAATGAATATATAATAATATATAGTTATCTCACAAGTATTTGTGTGACTAGCTAAATATACACACACTGGCGTACACTTTCCACGTATACAGCTAATGTGGTGGTTAAGTTATGGCAGGATCATGTCATCGCGATTGGCATGACTCATATTGTGTACCTTTTCCTTTTTATCTGAAACAGATGATCTAGGGACCTTCACAACTATAATCTTATAATTTTTATGTAGAGGATGGACCTTTTTTTTGAACATATTGCCATAACTTTTGTAGTCTAAGAAGATTCTAGAAGACACTAGAGACTACCACGTCAAAGCAGGGGACAAGAGGGTTTTGATCTTGACCGTTGATCAAGGTTGGTTTGATCCAAGGGCTCTGGTGCATCCCACCGGTCTATATAAGCAAGCCCCTGGTCTATAGAATTAGGACATCAACCAAGGTTTTATCTACCGATATTTTAAAAATCTCGGTGGTCACTGATAAGTGGAATATCGGAAATATCGAAAACTTATTGGTGATATAAATAAAATTTCGGGAACAACTTAGAAAAAATGACATATTTTGTTCAGGAAAGCATATATATCATTTCTAAACCACTTAACATAAAAAATAAATAAAACATATCATCAATTGCTTATGTAATGAGGAGCGCAACGACACGGTTGAAGCGCACGAATGTGTTGAGACAGTGGCAACTTGAACTTGGAAGAGATGAGGGAAGAGAAAATGAAACCTGGATTAACGTTAGAGAATTGAGTGGGCTTTGGCATAATCATTCCACCATTTGATCAAGTCATCAGAGCACTGAGTAATAACTTTGAAATGAAATTTAGAAAAAGTGATTTGAAACATCCACACCAATTAAGTGTTCTTATTTAAATTTGTTCGAATGCCATATTCGTTGTAGGTTGCTGTTAAGAGTCTGTTTTTTAGCAATGATTCAGAGATTAAAAAAGGTTGATGCAATACATCACGCCTTATCCATCAGTTCATAGTGTCATACGTCATTACTGCCCTTTGTTACTTTAGTCATACAAAACATTGGATTAGTGTAAATATTGATATGCACGGTGTTGCTGACATTATTCACATCGACATCCATTCATCTTCTCAAATTTCGAACGATTTACATCAATCTGTTGAAAGCACTAAGGTGGTATCATATACGTTTTTCTCCTTTGATAACAAAACATGCTTCACATGAGGAGGTATGACATTTGTTCAAAGAAACTACTCTAATGTATCTAAATTAAAAGAGTTACAAGTGGTCATTGCTTTTCATGGAGTAGTGTTAGAAGTAAATTTATTTGAGGTCTAGGCAATTTCTCATTTTATCTTGTGCCATTTGATTTTCTTTATTTCTTCCTTTTGTATCTTCGTGTTTTGGTCACTGCTGGTGACCCAAGTATGATCTTAGTAGGATCTGCATAAAAAGTTAAGCAGATTGAAAAAGTTTTAAAAGATATAAAATAGCACAAAACAAAGATTTCTTAGAGAAGTTTAGTTACAAATTTTTTTGAGACTCAGACAACCTATGGACATGGGAAATTGACATCTAGAATTTGATACTCAGTATAATTTCAAGGTGATGGATCACATACAGATGCCATATGCAACATATCAAAGAAAAAGTTGTATTTATATGTGACCCCCTTTCAGCAAATTGGAACAGCTACACGACCTTTTCCCTTTTTCTACGTAGATGAAAATTGGATCAGTGTCTATGTGAAACTTGTTGTATTTGGAGTTCGAGGATCAGATGAGTGCTCAATAGATGGAGTATTAGATACAAAATGGTTCATGGTTCGCTCTCTCTTCTCCTATTTCTTATACTGCCTAGCTGCTAATGCTCATGTCTTCCAGGATGGGCCGGCATAGCGAGTACTTGGCCGTCTGCTCCTCTTGGGCTGGGCCGGTGGCGAGGCGGGCGCAGGTCCTGGCGAAGGGGGAAGACAAGTAGCTGGTGGAGAGGTCTGGTCGCTGACAGACTATAATCCGTATTCGTAACATTATTCGGTGCTGCACGGTATAAATCTTCATCGAGCTGAGCTCAAGGGGTTCATTTGTAGGTTTATTATGGGCTTTGTGGCTACAAGCCTACAATCCACGCACCAGCGCGATGTCCACGCACCCGACGCTGTCGCCGCCGAAGAAGGGCTTCCCCTTGGAGCACTCCTCCAGAGCGCGCTCCATAGTTGCCCTCGCCGCCAGAATCTGCTTTAACCCCTCGGCCTTCTCTTCGCTCGTCTTGGTGACATCGAACATCTGGCACCACGGCGCCACGAACTGTATTTTTCTACGCACAGGCACATCCACAATGACACAAACAAACCAGCAAATCCTTAACTCACTCTGCAGTGCAGTATCGATCGAGTCACCAACAACATGTGCATCGATCAAATACTAGCTAGCTAGATGCATGAATTCAGAAAGTACCTTGTTCTCGATAAAAGCCACCCAGAACCGAGCCACGGCGCGTTCGTAGGGGTCGGAGGGGAGAAGCGACGGTCCGGTGTCAGGGAAGGCCTCCTCAATGTAGTCCACGATGACCATGGACTCGCAGAGAGCCTTCCCTCTGTGGAAGAGAACGGGGACCTTCTTGTGCACGGGATTGCTCTCGAGGAGGAGCTGGCTCTTGTTCATGAGATCCAGCTCCTCCACGTACTCGTAGCTCAGCCCCTTGAGGTGGAGCGCCAGCTTCACCCTGGACCCGAACGGGCTGAACCATGTGCTCAAAAACTTCAGCTCGTCGTCGCCTCCACCTGACATTTTTTTTTCCTGCACCTACAGTAAGTTAGCGGCGTACGTGTTTAAAGATTTCGTCGTCTTCTTCGATCAGCCGGACGTACGTGCTTGTTGGCTTGTTGTGTTTCTTGGACAAGGCAGAGTAGCAGCATATATAAAGCTTGGGCGTTGGTTACTCCGTCATTCGATCGACGTTTGTGAGCCAACGTTGGTTAACTGATGAGAATTTTGCCAAGAACCATTGGACGCATTTGTCGTTCAGTCACCGAAAAACAAGAGGAAGTAAGAAAATTCATGAGTGGTTCAAGACCCATGAGTTACAAAGATCGAAGAAGAAGCGTCTATTTTCCTTTCGTGTCGGCTGGCTCCATGGGCAGAAATTGGATGGTCGAAATCGGTACTGAAAAAAATAAATATTATATATAATATGGAAAATTTTGATATGGAAACTCGACCTGCAAGGGTAAGCCCCATGACATTTTACATTAAAAAGAAAAACCTTCTCTCACCTCATATGAGACGACCACGATCAGGATTAGAGCTTATAAACTTATTTTAGCCGTGGGACAGATAAAATGGTTTTTATACACAGCGGCACTATAGTCCCATGTAAGACAAACCACGATCGGGATCAAGCCTTAGAATCCTGTTTTGATCGTCGGACGGGCAAGAGAGTTTTCCAAACCCTGTCCCACCTACACAAAGTGGCACCATAGTCTCATATGAGATGACCACGATCAGAGCCAAGCCTTAGATACCTGTTTTGGCTGTGAGACATACAAGAGGATTTTTTAACCCCAGCCTAAAATCTACTCCCACAAGGAGTTGAACCTAGGACTTGAGAAGTGTCGCTGGGTTCTTCTAACCAACTAGATTAGATGCCCTTTGGAAGAAAAATCTTGATATTATTCATCTCATCAATAAAAATTTTTAATAGAAGTATTACCAATTAGAAGAAAAAAATTAAATGCTTCGCAAGGCACTTGATCTGTGGCCATTCTTAGGGCTCGTTTCAATATCCTCCTCCAAACTTTAGAACTCCAAAAGATTTAGACCACTTTAGCTTATTTTGAGCTCTAAAGATTTTAATATAACTGGATAAAGTTTAAAGCTGATTTTAGACGTTTGCTTGGAGTTTTAGCTCTAAAGTTTATAGCAGGAAATTTAAAGAAGCCCCAACTAAAATAATGTGATTGATCCATGCAAAATATATGTTAGTGCACAACCACTTGTGTTCATCTACCACTACTACCAAAGCCCAAATTCCCAAATTGGAACCCAACCACTTGTGTTTGGATCAAAATTTATACAAAAGGTCACTAAATAAGCATTAGCGTGACGAGAGATATATAATTGAAGGAAAAAAAACGACGGCTACAGGAGATTGAATGGGAGCTTCTAATTTCTTTTAAAAACATTTGGCTGCTGTCCTAAAATCAACTCCCAAAAATCAATCGCCTTTAACATGAGAAATCCACCAGCCAAGTGATGATTAGGTATTTCTGGTGATGACCGAGAGACACAGTGGTATTCTTGAAACACGGCCGAGCAGATTGCAGAAGATCTAAATGGTGGGGACTTAACTTGTATTGAAAAGAAACCAATTCACAGTACCCTAATAGAACTGGTGACAATAATATTCAGAAAATTTGAGGCAGAGGTGGTGTACACCAGTGGTAGATGGCGCTCCTGCAGAGGAAAAGCACATGACACCACCAGTGCTTTCTCGAACAGAGGACTGGTGTGTTGCGCAGAGGCAAAAACAACAGTCTGTAAGACCAAGAAAATTCAACTCTACAAAAACCAACTACAATCAAATTTTATGCAAGAGATCACGCCAAAGAACAAGGTTGTTCTCCCAAAAAAACAAAATCAGTTCAATTTTTCGTGCTCGAGTTAATTCAATCAAATTCACTCATGGAGCAGCATCAACTCATGTCCTAACACAAATCAAACCAACCAAAAGCTCCCTAAAATCTCAGATTTAAGAAATCAACCCAAGAGCGGGATAGGGGGAACCCGAAGAAAACAAGTGTGAAACAAGAACGCAAGAACAAGCTCAATCCTTGAATCCTGCGGAGCATGACTCTGGCAAGCAGCCTCTCTGTCTGCAGGAGCAGGACCTTTGACCAGCAGTCGAGCAACGCCTGCGCCGTCGTCCACGCGCTCCCACGGCTGTGCCTCCTACCTCCACCCACAGGGGATCCGTCACCGCACACGCATGGCCACCACCCACTGGTCTTGTTGCTAGCACGAGAAGTGGGTTGTTCTGTTCCTTCATTTTTGACAAACTGATCTAACCCACATCTACACGGTATATTCCCTAGGAGGATAACCCCAACCCACTTGAACCACTAACCAAACACTGTCAAAATCTGGGTCCAACCTATCCTAACCCACATATTACCTCAACCCGTAATGTTTTTTCAAAATTGACTTAAATTTATTAAATAGGTTTCAAAATATCATGAAGCTAACCTGTTGTAGTTAGCAGAGCAAAATCTGCCTGTCGGTCCTACATCAAAAAGCTAAACACATAGGAAAGAACAAAACATATGGGTTCAACACAATCAAACCCACAAAAGGAACCTAATCCCAACCCATCTAACCCAATTTTCTATTAAACTCATCCCAATCCGCTATGTAAATTAACTCATTCACATCCACCCAAAATGCACCCACATGAAAACTCAATTCAATAAACCCATTTGAAGCCAACCTATTAGTAGATCTATGGTTTGACTTCCATGAAAGCGAGAATGATAGGACGGAAGAAGTAGATACTATTACTACATAATTAAACTTGCAAGCTCAGTAGAACGTGACAAAGTGCAACCATGCAACGAAAAGTGTGATGCACATGAACTTGCAGGTCGCAGCGCAGATTAAAACTTCATTATTGACTATATATATGGTCTGAAGTACATCATAAGAATCAAGAAATTATGGCCCACTACAATTAACAACAACAACTTCTTTATTTAATTGAGCTCTACGATTATTTGTCTTCGAAACATTTACTCCGACCAGGCCGCACTCACGACTCACGAGTCACCAGTGACGACCGTCGTGCTGCGGCCAGGTGTGCGCGCCTCACCTTGGCGAACTCAACCAGTCTGCCGGCGTCCGGCAAGACGGCCCTGGCAGCGTCCAGGTCGCTGAAGCGTTCCGCCCATGCCGAGAAGAGCGGGGTCTTGGCGGCGTCGAAGAACTCCGCACCGCACAGCGCCTCCGTTCCCTGCAGCCACGGGAGGAGCCCGCCTAGAACGACGTCCAGGTAGCCGACGCTGTCGCCGCCGAAGAAAGGCTTTCCCTTGGAACAGGCCCTCAGGGCCCCCTCTAGTGTCTCCACAGCAGCGAGCATCCGCTTCGTCCCCTCCAACCTCTCCTTGTCCGTCTTGGCAATGAATGCTTGCCTCCACGACACCGTTATCTGCACAGGTGAACGGTGAACACACATCGATCGATGTGAGCAACGACACACATCAAAATGTTGAATCGATGCACGAAAATAAAAATAGCGATCGGTGAGACCCTGTCGTCAATGTAAGCGGCCCAGAAACGAGCAATTGCACGATCGTGAGGGTCGGAGGGTGTTGACGGTGGATAAGCAATAAAATTCCATACTCTAACACCGTCATTAGACTCGGTTTCTGATGGAATATCAACATAACATGAACATATTTTATCCAATAACTAGTTCCACTTGTAGTCTTAGCTTGTGAATGCAGGGAAGATCAAACGGAGCAGAAATGAGCACTTGGAGCCCAATATGTTGGGTCGGCCAAACCACCCACTTGGGCACCAAGCTGTCACACTTCAACAAATCACTCAAGGAGGCACATAGAAGAGAGTGGAGCACCTGGAGGGCCCACAAGCAGGTCGGCCGACCCACATGTGGGGCCCACCAGGGTTCTGCTCACATGGCATGATCCGTGTGACACTCCACTCAGCTCAATTCCACCATTGGATCAAAGTTGTGTTTTCAATCGACGGTGGAAGATCAAAACACATGGATCAATGCGTGAACCGACAAGACCAAGGAGAAACCAGTACATAGCCACACTCTATGACTAGTGGAGACCACAGTGGTGGGCCCACCTTGCCATAGGTGGGTCGGCCGACCCACCCATGGTGGGCCCAGGTCACCGCCATACTCCACCGACTTCCTGCATGCTTCCCACGTGATGGTTTTTCCACTACCGTCCATCTAAGGCGGTTTCAATGACGGTTTATCTAGGGGAGGAGAATGAAGGAGCACGTGGATCACTGACGTTGCACCTCTTCACTTCCCCCTATATATAGAGGCTGTCTCCACCCTCTCAAGACATGATTCATTCAAGATACGAGTGAGAAACAATGTAGTTCCACCTCCAGTAGTAGTGTAGTCTAGTGTGGGAGTTAGAGTTGAGTGGAGCTGCGCTCGGGGTCTCCGGAGTCGTCTGCTGGAGAGTCTGGTATAGCTCTTGTATCTTTCTCTTTATGTAAGACTTATTTACTTTAATATAATATTTATGTTTTACTTTACTGAGTCTTTACTTAGTACAATATTATTCTTGCAATAGTATTGTTGTGAGTTATCTTGGTCGGCATACATTAGATTGTGATCCTGTAACCAACTCACGTGTGTAGTTCATCGCCTGTCATAGGGTGCTCTAGTTGCCTTGGCCACAGCTAAAGTAGTGAGAATTAGTGTAAACATGACGCTTGGACTAGATCTTACCTTTGAATGCCGCTTGTCGCACGGATTGTTTGTGGGTGCTAGCAGGTGGTGACAGCCCTATCTAGTCTTAGTATGCCTCCACGTGTTTTAGGCAAGTTCTTAAAAGGTAGGCTTCCATAGGAGCATAGGCGCTTCGGGTAGAGGTTATATCCTTTATTGTCTCGCACTATCCCCTACACACTGGAAGTAAGGTAGCAGTCTTAGTGTACTTCGTCCATTTGATAGGATAGATCACAGGAGTAGAGTTTGAATCACAGGAACCTTTTTCACTCGTTGTCCTCCCACCTAGCTATACTACACTTGTTATCTTTTAGCATTTCATTTGTTATCTTTGAATCATCACCTTCCTATCATACTTCGATTACCCCCTCTGCACTAGTTGTGCTAAGTTGAGTTAGAATTAAGGATCTCCTTCGATTAACATTTCTACCAACCGCTTTCCCTTGGGATAAAATAAATAACGATACCTTGGAATACTCCCGGGTGAAGTGCTATATCGGTATATTCTGTGCGCTTGTGGAATTATTCAATAGACATATGAAATACCCTTAGACATTTCTGGCGCCGTTATCAGAGATAGCCTGACACCCTGTCTCTGGTGGTTGCGTTAAGAAGTGTCAACAAGCATTTCTGGCACCGTTGCCGGGGAAAGCATAGCCTAGAAATTTTAATAAGATCGAATCCGGAACCTATCATCAATTTAGTACCAATTAGTTGTAGTAGGGTTTACCCTTGCCTCTGCTTCTCTTTATCGTGAAGCAAGGCATTATATGAGTGGATTCCAGTTTTGAGCCACAACAATAGAAAATTCAGGGACATCCACCAGGAGTTCTAGACATCGTCTAGCCTTCACTTGGAAGTCCGATTCGGTTTTGGAACCACTCAAGAAAGGAGGCTCTGCACTGTCACCTAAGGAAGCTATAGCCCAAAAGACCATCTTCGAGCATTCTGTACCGTCGGCCGACAATGTCGCCACCGGTCCGCAGCCTAGCTTTGGGGATGCCACTTTTGAGCTCAAACCATCTCTTATCAATATGGTGCAAACCAACCCATTCAGCGGAAAGCCCCATGAGGACGCAAATGCGCATCTCCAGAATTTCCTGGAGTTGTGTGGCACTATTGCCATAAAAGGACTCAAAGTGGACGCCATCTGTCTTCGCCTTTTTCTGTTCTCCTTGCTCGGAAGGCAAAACAATGGTTGTACACTTATCCCGAAGATATTGGCAATTGGACAAGCTGCGCCAATGCATTTCTCAAAAAGTTCTTCCAGATGGGAAAAAACCACTGCTCTTCGAGGAAAGATCTCAGGCTTTACACAACAAGTGGATGAGACGATTCCCGAAGCATGGGAATGTCTCCAAGAATACATTCGGGAATGTCCTCACCATGGGATCCAAGAATGGCTCCTGATTCAAGGTTTCTACCAAGGGCTAACCCCGATAGCCCGTAGTCACCTTGATACCGCTACTAGAGGAGCATTCACTTCACTCAATGGGACACAAGCCAAGAACCTGATATAAAAGATGGTGACAAATCAAGGGTGGAATGAAGACCGACTCGAATACAAGAAAAAGAGTACACATACCATCCAGGAAGTAGATACAATCTCTGAGAAGATGGATCTCTTATTGAGAAGGCTGGAAGAACGTGCCAACTTCAAGAAAGATCGAGAGGCCATCCAACATTACGCTTCCAAGCATCAATGGTATCAGGTATGTAGTACAACACATTCAGGGAGGAAGCCTGAGGAGATAGACACCGTCTACAACAATGCAAACTATCCTCAACAAGGAAGATGGACGTCACACTCCAAGTTTCAAGGTAATGCAAATTTTGGTAGCCAATTATCATTAAAAGACCTTGTCATGAACTAAGATAAAATTAATGAAAACATGAATAAAAGGCTGATAGCAAATGACAAGACCTTTGAAACACTAAATACTAGGATGGATCTTCTTTCTTCTTCTGTAAAGGAACAAATGAGCTTTAATAAAATGTTAAAATCTCAATTAGCTCACCTTGTTGTTGCTACTTCATGTCCTAAAATACTTGCAATACTTCAAATGTCAATGCGGTATCCACGAAGGGAGGTAAGTCCACTCGCGATCCGCCACATCATAACATGGTAGGAAAGGCTGCAAGAAAAGACCAGGAGAATAATAAAGAAGAAGAAGAGTCACTGCCTTCTGAAGATAACGCCAAGTTCCATGGGAAGACAGCCCCTCATGAATACTACGATACCAATGTGTTGCTGCCTTTCCCAAGGACAAGGAAGCAAACCACCGACGAGCAATTCGAGAAATTCGTCGAGATAATTCCTGCTTCAAGGACTTGACAAAGTAAATCTCCCGCCAAGGTAAGTACTCAATTTGTCTATTCAGTATTTACTCTAGCATTTATTTGTCTTTCTTTCTCTCTTGACCTTGATTAGCTAAACACTGATAAAACATATTACTAAACCCCTGGGATAATCTGCAACCCTGAATAGAGTCTAGGGAGGAGTCGGCCGACCCCCCCATTGGACCTACCATCTTCCACTTTACCCCTACAATGATATAGGTTGCATCACATTGATTGAAAATTTAAATAAGACAAAAGGAGAGGTCGGTCGACCTGCCCTAGGTCTTCCTCTCCTATTTGCTGACATGAATTTGGGGTCAGTAGCTAATCAAAGAAATCAATGGATGTGGTGAGCAATAGTGTTTATGATGAACGAATCCTTCTTAATCTAGCTTTGTGAGCACATAAAATAATCACCATACTTCTTGATTGTCCCCTTGTGAGAATGGGAACTTTTATATCCCATCCTTGTCTCCCACTCACTTTCACATCCCGTCCTTGTTTTCCACTTGAGAAAACTTCCATATTGAGAGGAATTCAAACACAAGAGTGAGCCACTAGTATGGCAACACCATTCTTCAGCTTTGTGCAAAATTTGGAGATGAAGGGTGGGGTCGGCCGACCCATTGAGCTAACCCCTGACCACACCCACTTGCTCTAGTTCCAACACACTTTGCAAAGCATCAAGATTCCTGAAAAATGGTGGTGATGGATGGGTCGGCCGACCCATCAATTGGCTTGCCACTTCACATGTTCTCTCTGCTTTCAACACACTAGAGACCCTAGCAAAGATTCCTACAAATTATTGAAGGATGGGGGTCGTCCGACCCACAACTCTCTCCTCTTCCTTTCATTTTAAAAGCACATGAAGGAGAGTAGCCTTCCTTCATCTAGAGAACTTCAACACTCAAGAACTCTGCTCCTTTAACCCTCTCTCCAACTAAGTGTTCATCTCCCGAAGAACTCTAGAGAGGTACTCATCCGGTAAGAAGATTCATTGAATTAAGCTAACCCCCTAGTGCTAGCTTTGTTCGTCTTCTTCTCTTGCAAGCATGAAGAATCCATTCAAAGCCGCAGCAAGGAAGGTGCACACAACATTGAGCGGGAGTTCACGACGTTCATCACAGGAGGGGCAATCCTCCCATGACACCGAGATATGACTCTCGGGGTCACAAGATGAACAAACTTCTAGAGAACCTTTGCTTGTGCGGAGCGACAACATGGAGAACATTGAACAACCATCTCACGATCATGAAGAAGTTAATGAGGAATCCGAAGAGCAACCTGTCAAAACACAAGACCTAGAAATAGGCATTTGGGTCACTCCATAAGAACTGCTCATCCTCAACTTGATCCGCAACCGCAACTTCAAACACGCCCAGGTAATTGATTTAGGACTCCTCCAACGCACAGGTATGTATGAGGAGTTCTTTAATGTTTTTGGTGCAATAGGTTGGGGTGAATTTTGGGATTTCTCTAAATTTCCCTGGTAGCAGGCTTCTCACTTTAGAATTCATGTGCACGGTAAAAACAACTAGAGACAACTTCCATTTTCGCTTGTTTAATCAAGATTATGATCATTATGGGAGCAATTTAGTGCTTGTCTAGGTTTTATAAACTGCACCACAAATTTGGAAGCTGCTACCCGTAGGTTCAATAAGCGTGAATTTTGGCATGAAATAATGGGGGAAAATAAAATGGGGAAACTGCGTACTAGTCATATTTGCAACCCTATGCTTCGCTTTCTGCATAGATGGGTGGGAATCACTCTTTTCCCCAGGGATGATGTTAGAATTGTTAGAGAAGATGATTTAAAAATAATGTATGCCATGATACATAAAATTCGAGTGTCACCAGTAAAAGCCATGGTAGAATATTGGATTTCTGCACCCTCTAGAATTGGCTCATTTGATTTCACATTTATCATCACAGAATTTTGTAGCTACCTTGAGATGTTTAATGGGTACAACCGGTACCTAATCAGCCCAAGAACCATTCTAGATGCAGATCATTTTATAAAGGCACATATTATTGCTGGTGTTCTCCAAGGAACAATTGAATTTAAATTCTATAATACCGCTGCAAGACTCACCCTGCCATGTGCAGAATTAAAACTATATGGGGGGCACCCTTTAGTACCTAACATTGCAGGAGTAGGTGGCCGCTGGAGTTTTACAAAACCTGTTACTCGGGGACATGCACGAGCTGCACAGTTTGGAGAATACTCCGAAAAAGATGACAGCACCTATGCAGGCTGTTCAAATGCCATGCAAACCTCCAGTTCTGGAGGGAGAAGTCAGGCAGTTTGGTGTGCTGCGGGCCAGCCATGAGGACATTCATAATGTCACAGCTCAAACCCCACAGCAGCCCCAACAGTTCCCGCAACCACATCCACCAGCATATCCACCACGGTATCCTCCTCACTGTCCACCACCATATCCGCCACGTCCACATCAATGAGACATCTACAAAAGGGCAAGCTTGGGGGAGATTCTCTCCCCCACTAAGGTAAGTATCCTATCTTACCATTATTTTAAATTTGATGCATTTGAATAAAAATAAAAATAAAATAAAAAAAAATAAAAACACCAAAAATATTTTCTTTGTCTCATATGTTTCATGAATGTTTATCTTCCTCATGAAAATGATGAATAGTTGCTCTATTAATATTTTTTTAATGCCAAGTTTACAACTTAGTATTTCTTTGAGTATGGATCACTTGGCTCATTTAAAAGCATTATGAACCTGAAAATTTTGTGGGTTGCAAGTGGTAGAACTAAGTCTAAATTGTTGTGAGATATGATATAGTGAGACAAGAGTTGCTATAATATTGTTCTAAGCATGGATGATTACTGGAGATTTATTTGTTTGAAAAATCAAAATCTTATTGTTCCTCAATGGTGATAAATTCCTACCACAGCCATATAAGCTATACATGTTTAAAACCTTCTAAGCTATTTGTTTTGTATTGAGTATTGTCAAGTCTTGTTGACCCTTATTGAGAGACTTATCATGCCTCCAAGATCAAGATCACGTACACACCACACATATATGCTGCTTCTACACTGGAAGTACGCAACAACATGCCATTCATTTCCACTAAATAAATGCTCCATGCTTTAATGGTATTAGAATATCTCTCTTAGTTGATTTGATGAAAGAGAGACAAAAGGCTATGCAAAATGAATGAAAAATAAAAAACGGACACAAGGAAGTCCATAGAAAAGAAAAGAAAAAGAAATGAGCAGGTCTAAGCTCATGAATAAAAGAAAAGAAAAATGATAGCCATGTCTCAAAAACTTTATTAGAGAAAGATACAATTCCAAATAGAGGAGCATTATAGTCCACTATCTTCCACACACTTGCACATCTTGATCTAAGGGCATGACACTTCTCTCTTTGGATCCAAGCTTTGACTCTACAATACATGCAAAGTAAGTATGCTATATTCTTTCATTCCTACCTGAAGCTCCACATAAGCCATTTTTAGAAGTAGAATGACAAAAAGAAGGCAACATTTACTTTGTGCCTTGGTAAGGAATCATACACCATTGGAGCGACATGAGAGAACCATTTGAGGAACATTAAGTTTTCCTTGCAAAACATTTCTAAAACCTCCAGTATGAAATTTGCAAAGAATAAGAAAATTAGTACTCAAGTCAAACTGTTCTGTCTCTCAACCACCTAAGGCAAGGAAAAGGCCATAAGCCCCATAAAGAACTAAGGTAATATGGATGAATTTTTAGAGCAAATTTTTCCATTCAAAAGAGAAGTATTTTGTTGTACACATGGTACTATTAAAATATGAACATTGTAGCAACTCCTGATCTACCGAGACTAAGTTTAATTATTTGTTCAGGACGAGCAAAGGTTAAGCTTGGGGGATCTTGTTGACGATCGATAAGCAATAAAACTCCACACTCTAACACCATCAATAGACTCGGTTTCTGATGGAAGATCAACATAACATGAATATATTTTATCCAATAACTAGTTCCACTTGTACTCTTAGCTTGTGAATGCAGGGAAGATCAAACGGAGCAGAAATAAGCACTTGGAGCCCAATATGTTGGGTCGGCCGAACCACCCACTTGGGCACCAAGCTGTCACACTTCAACAAATGACTTAAGGAGGCACATAGAAGAGAGTGGAGCACCTGGAGGGCCCACATGCAGGTCGGCCGACCCACATGTGGGGCCCACCAGGGCTCTGCTCACATGGCATGATCCGTGTGACACTCCACTTAGCTCAATTCCACCATTGGATCAAAGTTGTGTTTCCAATCAACGGTGGAAGGTCAAAGCACATGGATCGAAGAGTGAACCGACAAGACTAAGGGGAAACCAGTACATAGCCACACTCTATGACCAGTGGGGACCACAGTGGTGGGCCCACCTTGCCATAGGTGGGTCGGCTGACCCACCCATGGTGGGCCCAGGCCACCGCCATTCTCCACCGACTTCCTGCATGCTTCCCACGTGATAGTTTTGCCACTGCCATCTATCTAAGGCGGTTTCAATGACGGTTTATCCAAGGGAGGAGAATGATGGAGCATGCGGATCGCTGATGTGGCACCTCTCCACTTCCCCCTATATATAGAGGCTGCCTCCACCTTATCAAGACATGATTCATTCAAGATACAAGTGAGAAACAATGTAGTTCCACCTCTAGTAGTAGTGTAGTCTAGTGTGGGAGTTAGAGTTGAGTCGAGCTGCGCTCGGGGTCTCCGGAGTCGTCTGCTGGAAGGTCTGGTATAGCTCTTGTAGCTTTCTCTTTATGTAAGACTTATTTACTTTAATATAATATTCCTGCTTTACTTTACTGAGTCTTTACTTAGTGTAATATTATTCTTGCAATAGTATTGTTGTGAGTTATCATATTACTTGGTCGGCATACATTAGATTGTGATCCTGTAACCAACTCACGTGTGTAGTTCATCGTTTGTCATAGAGTGCTCTAGTTGCCTTGGCCACAGCTAGAGTAATGAGAATTAGTGTAAGCATGGTGCTTAGACTAGATCTTACCTTTGAATGCCGCTTGTCGCACGGATTGTTTGTGGGTGTTAGAAGGTGTTGACAGCCCTGTCTAGTCTTACTATCCCTCAATGTGTTTTAGGCAAGTTCTCAAAAGGTAGGCTCCCATAAGAGCATAGGCGCTTCGGGTAGAGGTTATATCCTCTATTGTCTCGCACTATCCCCCTTCACACCGGAAGTAAGGTAGGAGTCTTATTGTACTTCGTCCATTTGATAGGATAGATCACAAGAGTAGAGTTTGAATCACAGGAACCTTTCTCACTCATTGTCCTTCCACCTAGCTATACTACACTAGTTATCTTTTAGCATTTCATTTGTTATCTTTGAATCATCACCTTCCTATCATACTTCGATTACCCCCCTCTGCACTAGTTGTGCTATGTTGAGATAGAATTAAGGATCTCCTTCGATTAACATTTCTAGCTACCGCTTTCCCTTGGGATAAAATAAATAACGATACCTTGTAATACTCCTGGGTGAAGTGCTACATCGGTATATTCTGTGCGCTTGCGGAATTGTCCAATAGACATAAGAAATACCCTCAGGCTCTTCTGGCGCCGTTATCAGATATAGCCTGACACCTTGTCTCTGGTGGTTGCATTAAGAAGTGTTAACAGAGGGGAGGAGGGGGGAACCATGGCTGGCAAACTCCTCATTGATGTACTGCACGATGACAAGCGACTCACTAACAGGCTTGCCATTGTGGATGAGCATAGGAACCTTCTTGTGCACGGGGCGAGGTGGAGGCCGTTCTTGTTATCAAGGTCCTCCTCGATGTAGTCATAGCTCATGGCCTTGAGATGGAGGGCAATTCTCACTCTGCATGCCCATCGCCCATGTGCCAAGTAGCTTCAACTCAGCTCCTGCCATTTCCTTACCCTACAAGTTTACTTATCGATTGAGTGCGCGTGGGTTTCTGACTTGTTTTGCTTGCTATTTGCTTAGTTTTCCATTACTCTTATTAGGCTAAGAGTATCTCCAGCCCAAGCCCCTACTTGGGCCCCTACCCTAAATTTTAAGAGTTTAGGCAAAAATTCAACTCCAGTGGAGCCCTAAATTGGACCTCATTTTGCATGTCCCCTCAAATTATAATCTCAACCCCTAGATATAGGATCCCCCTATCCCCTCTCATTCGTGGTTCCCACACCACTTTTTATATTGAGATGGGGTCCTAGGCCGCTTGTTCCACTGGAGTTGGGAGTAAATTTGGGCCCCTATTTTTTGCAGGCCACCTCCCAAATAGAGATATAGGGACCTGATTTTGGGCCTGTGGCTGGAGATGCTCTAACAAGACGAGCAGTATTTATGGAGCTTAGGTGGCGGCGAACATGCAGGGTGTCAGGGTGACACCGTGTGGATGACAAACAACGGTAAAATTGCATCATCCATGATGCACGTGCCGACGTCCAAGGAGATTAATTTCCAAATCCACTTATGACACACTACTAGATGTATCGTTGTTGGTCTTTAAACACAACCGTCAGTGATGGATAAATATAATCTTGCAAACACAATGTTGATATATGCCCTTATTATGATTCGGGTTTCTGACGAGTGATTATCAACAGGTGTTACTCAACATATCTCTTGGTTTGTGATGCGCGGGTAGTATGGAGTTTGGAGACGGTGGTCAATGGACAATGGAGAAGGTGAAGGTCAAGTGGGTTTGTGTCAATGGACTGGGAACAGTGAAGGACGGATGCCAAGGCTTGGACCGAAGGACCAAAGAAGCCGAGTGACTAGCCATAGTGGTTGACACCAAGGGACATCGATGAGCGAAAGAGCACATAGTGGCAGATCATGGGCCGACACAGTCGAGGACTGGCTGCCATGAGGGATGCGTCGGAGGACGGTACTCGCGGAGGTTTGGTGGTTGAGCCCAAAACCACCCCAAGGCGGGTTTTTGGGTTTGGTCTCAAAACTCGGACGGAGGTTTTGAGGAGGAACAAATGACACATGGCGGCATTGGGGAGTTCATGTCGGGACAAACCTATCTCATGAGGGACGCAATGGCCGTTGGATTTATCTCGGATTAATTGGACCATAGCACCCTCGGGTTAAGTTGTTTGAGTCTAATGTATCCAGGGGCAAAACTGGAATTGTGTAATAGCCCTATTCAATAGGATGAGCAAGCCTCCATCTCCCTCACCTCTTTCATTTTGCTTCTTTCTTCCTTAGGTTTTCCCTCCTCTTAGTGATTTCTTGAGAGAGGTCCATGACTCTCGTTGAATCTTAGATTACCAAGTGCAATGGTGGCCCTTACCACCTTGTGTACTCCAGGATTCGTTTTTCAGTTGTGATTTGTGTTCTTCGTGTTCTTCACGGCTTCGTCTTTTTCCCTTTTGTTATTGCCTTGATTCATCATCGAAACATATTGATTCATTTTTTCACCATGAGATGAGCTCGGACGTGAGTTGAAGCCTTTTGCTATGAGATGTGCTAGGACGAGACTTGAAGCTTTCCGGCGGAAGAAATCAACTAATTCCTCACGAGTTCATATATCAGGACAAATCAAGTCCATGAACTAGTTTTTGAGCATTTTTTGTTCTCTGTCAATTTCCCATTGATTGGCTTCAAATTGGGCAATGATCTCTTAGAAAAGCTCACCTACTACCTTGTGACCATGTGATTAAAATTTGGTGGCCGTTGGTTTTGATTTGACTAGGTTTTATTCAATTCTTGGTTAGAGACGATTTTTCATGGCTGCTTGAACGTGACCCATGGACAGTTTAGACCTTAAACCCAGACATTCCAGCTATCGGGCTTAAGTTCAGAGCTTCTATCCTAGAACAGTGTTGAGAACAAAACCTTGATACAAATTGAATGGTCCAGCCTCTAAGCTCGGACAGCCCGAGGTCCATTTTCAGATCGAGAACAGATATTGAGCGGATATTGTAGCGGACTGTCCACAGCTCCCTTTTTTGTGTTGTTCGATCAATTTCTTGCCCGTTCGGTCTTCGTCTGTTGCGTTGGAATTCTACCGTTCCATAGACCTTATCTGGGTTCTCTTGTCACCGGTTGGCATGGGTATCCGAGATTTGGGACCTTGCTTCTTTTCAATATATACGAGTGGAGGGTCTTTTTCACGTCTATTGGTTCAGTGCTCTCTCAGTCTTTGTCCCACTCGTTTTGTGGTGACCCGCTGTGTTATGAGGGAACACCCACCTATCTCTAGGGTCATGGTCATCATAGTTGCGTGTGCTTCTTGGGGCTTGATTTTGGGACAATGGCCAAATATTTTGAAAGAAATTTATGGCTCCCATTACCCTCCCTAATCGTCATTTCTGGTTCTTCAAATCTAGTTGTTTTAGAACATCTCTTGATATTTCAAATGGAGGCACTGCAAATATGGGTACGGGCTTGTTTGCATCCATTAACACTAAAAATTAACATCTAAAATTAATACTAATGGATCCACCTGCTAATGAACTGCAAGTTACTAGGGAGAGGGTTGCTTACTATTAGTTATATTATCAGTAGGTTTGTAGGTTTGCTAATTGTTTATATGTACCATTAATTATCTCACTATCCAACCACCTGTTAACAACTATTAACAAGTGGATCCAAATACCCTCTACTTAAAATTAGTTAGCTACTATTTTTAGCTAGCTACTTTGCCATTCTAGATTCATAGCTTTTGTTACGCACCTTAGATATAGAATATGTCTAAACACATAATAAAAGTTATGAATTTATAAATATCAAAACATCTTGTAATATGAGACGGAGAGAGTTATTTTCAGTGTTATAATGGATCAAACAGGCCATAATATGCTAAGAGTGATTGGAAGACATCATGAATTAGAGATTGGAAGGAGACCGGATACAGGGGGCCCTTGACTTGTGCTGCAAGTCCTGACCCAAGTGAGGAGAGAGTTTATTTTTGCTCGAGCGAACAGGAGGGACTTGCATACCTACTGAAATTTATAAAGAAAACAGCAAACGACAGAGAGTTCAGGACAAACAGAAAAAAAATAAAAAAAGGAAGAAAGGCTAAAAAAAAGCTAAAAGCTAAAAAGCTAAAAGACTGAAAGCAAATCAAGAAATTAAAAAAGGAGACAAAAGAAATTAAAAGGATTACACAAATTGGTCTAGCCATGAACTAATCTGTTGAAGGTGCTTCCTCTTTACGCGAAGAATAACTAGGCCAAAGATATTTGTGAATATATGCTTACACAGCTGAGCACTCACCTCTTGGCCTTTGAAAATTGATTGTTTCTTACTGATCAAATACACCAACATATAATAGTAATAATTTCCATGAAGAATGCGACATTGAGCTAGGGGAGTTGAATAACAAAGCGAGGAGGCAGCTGAATTGATCTCTTGTAGAGTTGAATAACTATTCTCTTCCTAAAGGCAGAAATTTTATGAAGTAGCTCCATCCCATAAATTCGAAGAAGTCTTGCATTAGCAGCTGAGCTGCTGTAAAGGCGAAGAAAAAGATGCAACAAAAACAAGACTAGTGCATTCGCGGTAGGTGATTTTGCCTGTCTTGCGCCAGAAGCATATGCGACTCAACGCACATGCAGATGGAGATTGGCCACCATCACTATCGATCCAATTTCTGTTTTTAGTTATATTGACTTTTGGGTCAGCTGATTGTTCAAGCACTTCATGTTAGATAATTAGGCAATTTTCATATCATTTTAATTCCGTAAATTAACATTATGCTGACGACATATAAGAGATATTTAATCATTGAAAACATGATAACAAATATATCCATAATAATATGGAACATGAGAACAATAAACATGTGGAGCATATGTATATTGAAAACATAAAAACATGATACATATCTCATAATAGCATCATACTCAGGACAGCATGTGAAATAATATAACAAACAGGTGAAACATAAGAGCAACAACATATGAAACAATATAACTGAACCACTGAAACATACGGACATAGCATATAATTTATAGCAGAAACAGATAAGCAGAACATGAAACTAACAGAGACAGACATCAGACAAGATATGAAATGATATGATAGAACTAATAAAATAGACACAGAACAACATATGAAACGACATAAAAGAACTATCGAAACAAGCAGGAACTGCAGAACGAAGAAGGGATCATGCCCTCCCATGCACTCCGATGATCCGGATCTTTGTCCAACTTCGAGCGTCATACCTCCAGAAAGATGATGAAGTCCACCTGCGAGGAGGATGAAGACGATGTCGCCGGCGGCTCGACGTAGAAGACGACGAACGGCGGTGGTGATTTGGGCAGTTGCGAAGACGCTCCCCAAAAACCTGTCTCGAACGGCAAGGGCTTCGGAGGCACCTACCCTCTCGCTCCTCCGTGCGCGCGGAGTTACGAGATGGGGATCACTTTCTTTGCTGCGGAATTGTGCTTATGGTGTGTTTCTCTTTCGCGTACCGAAAAGACAGGAATCTCCCTTTTATCCATAGCGCAAGAAGGGGAAAGGTGAGGGAAGTGAAGGGTCACGCATGGCATTCAGGAGACGGGCATGTGAAAGAATTGAAACTCCTATCATCATTGTAAGTGAGTGCTAAAAAGTTAACACGCCACGCCACGTCCGCCCACCTGCCTGCCTGCCTGCCTCGCCTCGGCACAACCCACGCCCACGCCCCGGCCCGGCAGCCGGCGCGGCGGCGGCGCGCGCGCATGTGGCACGTCTTGATCCTTTTCTTAACTCCTCAAATTAAGTGGAATATTTTCCATCATATAAGCCAAGTCAACGACCTTTGGAATTTTAATCCGGTACAAATAATAATACCCACAATTACATGCCATAGAGTTTATTGATTTATTGAATATATAAATGGGCCAAGCCCATAATAAATCCAACAATCCCCACCACACTCTAGGGTTTGTATCCGTGTAGTTCCAGAATTACAATTCTTTGATATACCAGTGTTTCGATGGAGACTGTTAAGTTGAACATCCACCTAGAACAAGTGTTTCAGTCAGCCACAACTGAACAATGGACAATGCCTTGAATTGACAGTTTTTTGTGAGGTGAGATTCACTCAAGTCCTTTGCTGATACTAGGCTGCAACAAGCATCCCCGCTGTTTGAAACATATAAGTCACACTTCAGTGACTTTCATGAGTATTTAGGGACTGCCTAAATCCCATAGACTGTGCCCAGCAGTCTGACTCATATAGGTGTACTCCTCAAAAGATGTTCTGTAGGACAACATTTCACCTTTATAAGACTCTTAGAATACATTAAGGTTAATACCATCCTGCCTTATAGATAGGAAAGATGTGCATCAGAAATGAGTCTAGAAAGGGATCTTTCCTCTCAATCTACTCCTAGCTTGTTTCACCACTCTACTTCATGGGATCTCCGATCACATAGAGCAGGTTACCACTATAGTTGATTTCACGTGGGTCTTATACCCATCTCTCTCGATGCACTTTTATCACATTGCGTGACAGACCCTTAGTGAATTGATCTGCCAGATTATTCGACGTGTGGACATAATCCACCGTTCTAACTCCGGAGTTTCTCAGTTTTTCTGACAGATTTCAAACGTCTCTTTACATGTCTCGAGGACTTCATGTTATCCTTAGAAATGTTAATCTTGGTAATCACAGACTGGTTATCACAGTTCATGGAAATAGCCGGTATCGGTTTTTCAACTACCGGTAAATCCAATAGGAAATCACGTAGCCACTCGGCCTCAGCCCCAGCAGTGTCTAATGTTGTGAGTTCTGCTTTCATTGTAGACTTCGTTAAGATAATCTGCTTGCAAGACTTTCAGGAAACAACGCCACCTCCAAGTAGAAACACATATCCACTCATGGCATAAAGCTCATCAGCATCAAAGATCCAGTTGGCATCACAGTAGCCTTCCAGCACTCTAGGGTTCCCAGTATAATGAATATTGTATGTCATAGTACCTTTAAGGTAGCGCAACACTCTCTCAACAGCACGCCAATGATCATCTCCTGGGTTTGACACAAACCGGCTCAATTTGTTAACAGCATATGAGATGTCAGGCCTTGTTGCACTCGCAAGGTACATAAGTGAGCCTATGATCTGGGAGTATATCAATTGATCCCTTGCTCTTCTCCGATTTTTCCTCAATAGCACATTAGGGTCATACGGTGTGGGAGCAGGATCACAGTCACTAAAACCAAAGCGACATAACACATTTTTCACATAATGGGATTGTAACAAAATTACCCCACCATCACCTTCTCTAATAAGCTTGATGTTTAGAATGACTTCAGCTTCTCCCAAATTTTTTATTTCGAAATTGCTCGATAGAAGTTTATTACTTCCTCAATCACATTGAGATTTGATCCAAAGATCAAAATGTCATCAACATATAGGCACAGCATAACAGTCTCACCCCCACCATACCGATAATACACACACGTATCTGCCTCATTAACAGCAAAACCAGCAGCTATAAGAGTGTTATCAAATTTTTCATGCCATTGCTTAGGTGCTTATTTTAGGCCATACAATGATTTTAACAAACTGCACACCTTGTTCTCTTGACCATCCGCAATGAAACCTTCTGGCTAATCCATATAGATTTCCTCATCCAACTCTCCATTCAGGAAAGCTGTCTTAACATCCATCTGATGAATGATAAGACCATAAGAGGCTGCCATGGCAATCAACATGCAAATAGTAGTCAATCGAGCAACTGGCGAGTAGGTGTCAAAGAAATCTTTACCCTCCTTTTGGGTATATCCTTTGGCCACAAGCCTTGCCTTGTACCTCTCAGTTGTACCATCAGGCCTAAGCTTTTTCTTGAAGATCCACTTGCCTCCTATAGGTTGACAACCATAAGGACAGTCAACGACCTCCCATGTTCCATTAGACATAATAGAATCGATCTCACTCCTTACTGCTTGCTTCCATAAGGCAGCATCAGGAGAGGAATATGCCTCTCTAATGGTGGTTGGTGTGTCTTCCACAAGGTACACTATAAAGTCATCACCAAAGAATTTTGCAACCCTCGGTCTCTTGCTCTTTCGAGTGACTATAGTGTCATCCACCTCAGGGATGTGAACATGAGAATCCTCAGCATGATCTATAGAAATAGACAGTTCATGCTCATGGGGAATTATAGTCTCACGACTTGTTTTACTAGGTGTATTCTTCATGGGAAACTTATTTTCAAAGAATGTAGCGTCTCTTGACTCCATGATAGTATCAACATACATATCAGGCACATCAGATTCTATAATTAAGAACCTATATCCTGTGCTGTGAAAGGAATAGCCAAGAAATACACAATCAACAGTTTTAGGCTCAAGTTTACGCTTCTTGTTGATTGGCACATTCACCTTAGCCAAGCAACCCCAAGTGCACAAATATGAGAGATTTAATCTTCTCTTTTCCCATTCCTGAAATGGAGTGATCTCTTTGTTCTTTATTGGAACTCTGTTTAGGACATGACACGCTGTCCAAATCACATCACCCCCACCATTTTTTGGATAATTCTGCTGTACTCAACATGGCATTCACCAAGTCTGTTAGAGTGTGGTTTTTTTCTTTCAGCAATCCCATTGGACTATGGTGAGAATGGCGGTGTCCTCTCATGAACAATACCATGTTCCACACAGAACTCATCGAACACAGTAGAGAAATATTCTCCACCTCGATCGGAGCTTAACCGTTTTATTTTTCTTTCAAGTTGGTTCTCAACTTCAACTTTATAGGCCTTAAAATAATTAAACGCTTCATCTTTAGTTTTTAATAGATACACATAGCAAAATCTGGTGGAGTCATCTATAAAAGTGAGAAAGTATCTTTTGCCGCATTTAGTCAAAATTCCATTCATCTCGCACAGATTAGAATGAACAAGTTCTAGAGGTGCCAGATTCCTTGCCTCAGCAGCCTTGTGTGGCTTGCGGGGTTGTTTTGATTCAATACATACATGGCACTTAGACTTTTTGACCAAATTAAATTTAGGAATTAAATTTAGATTTACTAACCGCATAAGACAGCCAAAACTTGCATGACAAAAGCGTAAATGCCATAAATCCGACTCATCAGAAATATTCACAAAATTCACCATCTTATTACACACATCATGCAGTGATAAGCGGAACAAGCCTCCGCAATCATATCCTTTACCAACAAAGGTATCATGTTTCGACACAACACATTTATTTGACGCAAGAACAACTTTATGGCCATCTTAACATAGCATGGAAGCACTAACAAGATTCTTCTTGATAGATGGCACATGCTGCACGCTCTTCAATGGCACCGTCTTCCCCGAAGTAAACTTCAGAGTGATCGTACCAACATCAAGAACATGAGCACGTGACCCATTTTCCATCAATAAGGCGCCAGACCTCTCGATCTGGTAGGAAGAAAACAAAGAAACATTAGCACACGCATGTATATTTGCACCACTGTCCATCCACCACTTAGGTGAATTACAAACTAAAAGAACAAATGGTAAAGAATTACCATACCTAGATGTTCCTTCTCCAGTTTCAGTAGTGATAACATTAGCTGATTTTTTTCCTGTTTGAACTTGCAATCAGGGCACTCACTTGGCCAGTACTGTTCACTGCCACACATAAAGCAGCCTCCATTTCTCTTGTTGTTGTTGTTGCTCTTGTTTTTAAACTGTGCTGTTTGAACAGGTTTATTTGTGTTCTCTTGTTTGTTCTGGTTTTTCTTCATGTGAAACTTGCGAAAATTTCTCTTCTGCACCATATTAGCAGTAGAGATCTCAACACTCTTACCATTGTCCTTTGCTCTTGCCCTCTCCTCAACATCAAGAGTACCAATGAGCTCTTCCACATTGAACTCCTGTCTCTTATGTTTAAGGGAGGTAGCAAAGTCCTTCCAAAAAGACGGCAACTTGGTGATTATACCGCCAGCCACAAACTTGTCAGGTAAAGGACAAGGAAAAAGCTCATGTTCCTTAGCTACTGCCTGAAACTCATGAGCCTGTTCCACTACAGATCGGTTCTCAACCATCTTGTAGTCATACAGCTGCTCCATGAGATACAGCTTGCTACCAGCATCAGTAACCCAAACTTTCCCACA